>PVJN01014773.1:0-45771 GCA_004026805.1 Lasiurus borealis | reverse complement strand
TCTCTTTGATCTCCCCCTTAGGGGTCCAGTCTGATTGGAGGGACTATAACTTGGTTGCACAATCAGAGAGACTGTTTGGAGCCAATAACCAGAGCATTCTTAGGAACCCAAAGATTTCTTGCTCTATCTCCTTTTTCTTTAGTCTTCTCTTTCCTCTTTTCTGATAAGTAGGCTACCTAGTAAATGTGTAAGATTCTAGTCTCAGTTCCAGCTATGTGGTGAAGGAGTCTGCCCGATCTTGGGTCATTTTCCCAAACCTGAAGCATTTGACTGGCCAGCAGGATGAGGTCAGATTATACAAACCTTATAATTCTCACTGTAATCACGTGCAGATAAAACTGAAGGGAGGAAAGTATAGGATGTCAGTGTACAGAATTCTGTGGACCTGCCTTCCCAGTGAAACTATAAACAAAACTTAATTTTTAAAAAAGGTATCTAGATTAGAAAATAGTAAAACTATATTTGTAGATGACATGATCTTCTATATAGGAGGACCTAAAGAATTAACTAAAAAACTACTAAACTAATAAATGAGTTCAACAAAGATATAAACTTAATTTTAAGATATGAGCTTAATATACAGAAATTAATTCTATTTCTCTATAGTAGCAATTAAACTGAAGTTAAAACAATTTCATTTATAAGAATATCAAAAAGAATAAAGTACTTAGAGATACATTTAATAAATGCAAAACTTATACTCTGAAAATTATAAAACATTATTGAAAGAAATTAAAGAAGACCTAAGTAAATGGAAAGACATCTCATGTCTTATGTTTATGGATCAGAAGACTCAGTATTTTTAAGGTAGCAGTACCCCCATCTTGATCTACAGATCTATCTGCAGATTCAACCCAGTTCTTATCAAAATCCCAGCTGGCTCCTTTGCAGAAATAGACTAGCTGGCTCTAAAATTCTATGGAAAAGCAAAGAAATGTCCCAGAAGTGCCAAAACAGCCTTGGAAAAAAAAACAGAATCGGGAGACTCACACTTTATAATTTCTTTTCTTTCTTTTTTACTGTGAAATACATCTTTATTTTTACGAGCTTCCCCTGGAAACAGCATTTCTTTCTTTTTTTTTTAAATTTAATATATCTTTATTGTTCAGATTATTATAATTGCTCCTCTTTTTTCCCCCCATAGCTTCCCTCCACCTGGTTCCCTCCCTACCCTCTGCCCTTACCTCCCCTCCCCCACTGTCCTAATCCATAGGTATACAGTTTTTGTCCAGTCTCTTCCTGCACCCCTCTTCACGCCTTTCCCCCTGAGAATTGTCAGTCTACTTCCTTTCTATGCTCCTGATTCTATTATAATCACCAGTTTATTCTGTTCATTAGATTTTAATTCACTTGATTTTTAGATTCACTTCTTGATAGATGTGAATTGGTAGATGGAATTTTTATCTTTACCTTTTTCTTCTTCTTCCTCTTCTTAAAGAGTACCTTTCAGCATTTCATATGATACTGGTTTGCTGGTGATGAACTTTAGTTTTTTCTTATCTGTGAAGTTCTTTTTCTGCCCTTCAATTCTGGATGGTTGCTTTGCTGGGTAGAGTAATCTTGGGTGTAGGTTCTTGCTATTGATCACTTTGAATATTTCTTTTCCACTCCCATCTGGCCTACATAGTTTCTGTTGAGAAATCAGCTGACAGTCGAATGGGTACTCCTTTGTAGGTAATTAACTTTTTCTCTTGCTGCTTTTAAGATTCTCTCCTTGTCTTTTGCTCTCAGCATTTTAATTATGATGTGTCTTGGTATAGTCCAATTTGGATTCCTTTTGTTTGGGATTCTTTGTGCTTCCTGACAAAATAGACTTGTAAGTCTGTTTCTTTCACCAGGTGGGATAAGTTTTCAATCATTATTTCTTCAAATAGGTTTTCAGTATATTGCTCTCTCCCTTCTTCTGTCACCCCCATAATTCTGATGTACGCTTGAAGTTGTCCCAGAAGTTCCTATACTATCTTCACATTTTTGGATTCTTTTTTCTTTTTGTTTTTCCAGTTGAGTGTTTTCTACTTCTTTTTATTTCAAATCTTTGACTTGATTCTTTCATTCCTCTAGTCTGCTGTTAGGTCTCTGTATAATATTTTTTATTTCAGTCAGTGTGTGTTTTATTTCTAGTTGGTCCTTTTTCATATCCTTGAGGGTCTCGTTAAATTTATCGACCTTTTCTAGGAAATGCTTGAAAAACTTTATAACCATGGTTTTGAACTCTATGTCCAGTCATTTGCTTTCCTTAGTTTCTTTCATTTGTGACCTGTTTCTTTGTCTCCACATTTTGGCTGCTTCCCTGAGTTGATAGAGTGGTTTTGTGTGTTAAGTGTCCTATAGGGCCCGGTGGCTCAGCCTCCCCAGTTACCTGAGGTGGACACTCTTGGTGCACTCCTTTGTGGGCTGTGTCCACACAGTCTTTGTTGGTATCACTGGGGGGAATTGACCTCCAGGCCAATTGGCTGTGGAGATCAGCTGTGTCTACTCTGGACAACTTCTGTGCTGGAGACACCCTTATAAGACAAGACTTACAAAAGGCTCTGTGCTCAGCTTGGGTGGGGTGGAGTCTCAGGGCAGAGCAAACAGCAATGGCTTCCTGTCAGCCCTGCCCTAAGAGGCCTCTGGGTCTCAAAGTCCCATGGTAATCACTGCAAGCACTTCTGAGAGAAAGCCATGCTCAAGTTTTGCCCACTGCCAGACAGTTCATTTTCTCCCTGAATAAGTCTGGGTCCCCAGAGTCTTGCCCAGCATTGGAGTTCAGAGCAGTCAGGAGCTTTTGTCTCCTTCCCAATTGAGAAAGCCGGCCAAGTATTCAGTTGCCAGCCTTCTCCACGTGCACCTCTGTACCTTTGCTTTCCGTAGCTCCTGTGAGTCTCAGTGTGCTTTTCTCTTTTCTTCTCGTTACAGAATTTTCATTCAGCCAGCTTTTCCTGTTGTTCTGGATGATGTCTATTCTGTCTTTTAGCTGTAGTTTTGAAATTATTGTGTGAGGCAGCAGTTTAGGTGTTCACCTATGCCGGCATCTTGGTTTATCTCTTTTCTTGTGTTCTTATTCAGTCCTCACCCTGGCCATCCACTGTGGCACTATGGTTATTCCCAGTTTACAGAGCTAAGGAGGTGACTTGCCCAGCCAGCAAGTTGTAATTCCAGAGCCTTCAGTCTTTATCACTTTTCTCTACTGCCTTAAAACACGATACTTCTCTGTGACCTGCGTGACCCATGGATACTTTTTTTTATTGGGTCATAGAAAAAATTAGGTGGTTTACCTAAAGCCCAAAATACAGTGCCTGGCACATATCAAATGATAAATATTACTTATTTGCTTCTATTGTTACTAACAATAAAATTGGGTGAAATGATAACCTACTAGTAGATAATATACTTATCTGTATCACTAGCAGCAATTGTGATGCTCAGACTGCCTTAGAAAGATGAACCTTAGAAAAGTTTAGGAAGTTCTCTAAAAAAATGGGGTGGAAAAATCTTCAAAATGAATTCCTCCCAGTTTTTGGCAGTGCCCCTTTGTGGAATCTAGGTAGAAAGGGACCAACTACTCAGAGTCATTTTTGACTTGAGGAGGGTGTGACACAATTTGCTGCTATACATCTGGGCACTTTTTGGGGTAGTGTGGAGGTTGGGGGCCACTTATGGTGATAGTATTAAGGAATATGTGAGACCATGTTACTGCATTGACTGTGTCAGAACATTTTTAGTGTATGTTAAAGTTGATGAGCTAAAACTGTAGAGTCCATTTTTCTAAGTTCCTAAGCTTGCCTGGCCTCTGGGAAGGTTTGTGGCTTTCAAATTCTCTGTCAGGGCCTCAGGATCCAGTGTAATGGCTCTTTCACCTCAAATCTGTTCAGACCAGGTTTGAGGGACAAAAACATGTTTCCTCACAGGTGGTGACTCAACCCTCTCTCATGGTGGCTGTCTCAGCCTCCATTGTGTTCTCTCCTCCAGGGGCTTCTGAGGAGAGTGGCCTGCCTCACTCTTCAGCTCGGACCCAGCTGCCTCAGTCCATGAAGATTATGCACGAGATTATGTACAAACTGGAAGTGCTCTATGTCCTCTGCGTGCTGCTGATGGGACGTCAGCGAAACCAGGTGGGTCTTTCCCCCACATCTCAGAGAGGGAGTCAGGAGCCAATGCTGTTTGGGCGTTTGTGGTATGCTGTGTACTCTACTAGGCTGCCCTCCGAATGGCTCTCTAGCCCAGCAAGCATTAGGATTGATTTCCTTTTCTCTGAGGAAACCAGTCTGATTCCAGAGCTTACAGTCTTTCCTCTGTACTTTGCTGTGCGCAGCATTTCTAGGCAAAGCATTGGAGCCCTGCAGAACAGACGGTATAGCTATGTTAGCGGACCTTAACATGAAGAATAAATGGTTAGTGACTGGCAGGATGACTGCTCTGTTGATGCACTGGTGGAGTTGCCAACCTGATGGGGGCTAGGGGTGGTGGCCCAGAGCCCAGCACTATGTCACATTATGAAAACTAGGCAGCTACTAGGGGACTCCAGGTGTTGTGGGATTCCCTAAGCCTTCAAGCAGTTCCATGATGGAGGATCAAGGGCCCGTAACCTGCAAAGGGAGAAAGAGGTTTTGGAAGTATGCAGCATCTTTAAGGTAGAGAAGGAGCCCTCTCCGGCTAGCTGCATTATTCTAGGGATGAAATTAGGCATTGGAGTGGGGTGAGTAAAGGGGAATGAAGGCTGAGTGCTCAGTAGTCCTTCCATACCTTTTGGTTCAGACACCAGACCATCCCACAGCTCTGTGTGAGACAGGTACAATTATCCCCATTTCACGTGTGAGGAACAATTTTAAATGGTGTAGACAGGGGAAAAACTCAATGAAAGGTGACATCTGGCATGGCAGTGTCCTAAAGAAAGAGAGGGAGCCAAGCATGCTGATCCCCAAGGCAGCCTACCTGGTAGATGGAGCAAGCCCCTGAGGTGGGAGCATGCCTGGTGGGTTGGGAGACCAATAAGGAAATGGGAGGCTAGGGGCATGGGTGTGGACTAGAAAAGCAATGAGGGGAGGAGGGCTGAGGGATTGCATGGAGCCAGATTGCATCAGGCTTTCATAGGCCGTAGTAAGGACTTTGGTATTTTACTCTAAGTGAAATAATAGGAAGCCAACTCTGTGGCTGCTGTGTAAAAGAGATGACAGCTAGGACCTGCATATTGGTGATGGGTAGGATTTGCTGATAATTTGGATGTAGGCATAAGAGAGAAGTTGATTATGACTTCTTTAACTCCTTCCAAGGTTTTTGGCCTAAGCAGGGAGGAGGATGGATTTGCCATTTACTGAGATGGCTAAGGTGGGTAAGGGGTGGAGTTGGAAGGGTAGGCATAGGGAAGAAGGTGAGGAGTACAGTTTGAACAAGTTAGGTATGAGTTGTCTGTTAGAATCTGCACCTGGATTATGTGCACCTGGATTATGTACACCTGGAGTTAGGGGAGAGGCCAGGACTAGAGGTATCACTTGGGGGGTCATTAGCATATAATTGGTATTTAAAAACCAGGATCTCATTGGGTGAGATTCCATCCTGACATCCATAGCATTGGAGCTCCTTCCTTCAATATGGGATAATATCTACACTAATAAAAGAGAAGCATGCAAATTGATTGTACCTCTGCTATGCCCACAAGCCATGCCCACCAGCCAATCAGGAGTGAGTATGCAAATTAACCCAATCAAGATGGCGGTGGCCCTGGAGCTGGAGTGAGCAGGAGGCTTGGGTTGCCCCAGCAATGGAGGAAGCCACGCTTCCTTCCTGCCCTGGCTGGTCCTGGCCTCCACTCAAGGCTACAAAGGTTCAATTATAGAAGATAAATTCTAGATACCTGCTCCCAGCAGGCCCTGGCCTTCACTCAAGGAGGCACTGGTGGGGGGGGGTGGAGAGGCTTGGGAGCTTGGGTCTCCAGGGGGTGATCAGGCCAGGATGGGATGGCAGTTGTGGGTGATCGGGACAGGGCCACTGGGTGTAAGCAGGCCATCAGTGGGGGTCAATTGGAGGTGATCAGGACAGCGGGAGTGGGGGGCAGTTTGGGGGTGAACAGGCCAGTGACGGGGGACAGTTGGGGGTGAGCAGGCCGGCAGTGGGGGGCAGTTGGGGGTAAGCAGACTGGCAGGCAAAATGGTTAGGGGCAGGCAGGCAGGCAGGTAGGTGAGCAGCTGGAGCCAGCAGTCCTGTTTTGTGAGAGGGATGTCCAACTGCCAGTTTAGGTCCAAGCCTTGTAAACCAGTAGTTGGACATCCTTCGAGGGGTCCCAGATTAGAGAGGGTACAGGCCAGGTTGAGGAACACATACCCCCACCCCTGTGTACGGATTTTGTGCGCCAGGGCACTAGTTTGTTATAAAAAGTAATAGTCATAATGTCTTACATGTACTAAGTGCTTTACTTTTTTGCAGTACTTCCACAGTTATTTATACTTGGTTTTCAGATATTTGGTAAGTTATACAACATGTGGTGACACCTTTTTCTCCCCTCACTTGATGCTTGAGAAAACCAAGGTACACAAAGGGCCCTGCTCTCAGGCACCAAGCATCAGTAGAAGCAAGATTTAAATTGCTGTCCTGACTCCTCTGTCCCTTCACTGTAGCAGTTCTCTGCTTCCTGAGCCTTCCTGTTACCAAGTTTCTGTGAGCATATGGTCTTTAGTTAAACTGTGATTACACCACTGCTTCCTGGGTGGGACCATCAGCTGGCCTTGGAATCCTGCCCAACTGAGAACCAGTGGTAAGCTGGCTCATCCGCCTTTGCACAGTCAGCAGTTACTGAGCTCCTGCTGTGTGCCAGGCCCTCTGGGCACATGGGCTCACAGACCCTGCCTAGACCAGGATAGCAAGGGGAAGGGTTTCCTTGGCAAGGCCCAAGAGTGGCTTTATCACTGTGCATTTGGGCCAAGTTCTGTGACTGGTCTTAGGTAAATTGAAATCATTAGACTGGAGGAAATGCTCTCCTCATCCATAAATTCCATCCCCTGTTCATCATTATGAATGTAATCAATAGAACAGTCTTTTTTCCTTCTTCTTCTTTTTCAGCATATACTATAAGTCAGGCTCTGAGCTTCCCCATATTACCTCATCAAGTCCTTTCAACAGTTCATTTCCCATCAAGAGACTCAACTCAAAGAACACTGCCTAGAATCACAGAGCTTTGTCAAATTCTGGCGACCCCTGAGAAATGTTTGCCTGTGGTTGGCTGTGAAGGGGCAGGCAGGCTTTAGGATCAGGACACCTGAGTTAGGGTGACATCTTCACCACAGCCTTGTTTAAGGCAGTCCTGCTGAACTTTCCTTTCCCCTTGTAAAGTGTGAATTAATGAGCACTGCTGCTGTGCTCAAGTATTTACATACTTATTCTGACTTTATATATACAACAGCCTTGAAAAGAGGTAATAATAGCTTCATTTTGTGTTATGTGAAAAATTACTTTTAGTAGGTGAGTAATGTATGTAGTTCAATATTAAAAAGTAGTTCTAGCCCAGCTGGTGTGGTTCAGTGGTTGAGCATCGACCCATGAACTAAGAGGTCACCCGTTTGATTCTGGTCAGGGCACATGCCCTGGTTACAGGCTCAGTCCCCAGTAGGGGGCATGCAGGAAGCAGCCGATCAAAATTCTCTCTCATCGTTATTTCTGTCTATCTCCCTCTCCTTTCCTCTCTGATAGCAATAAAAATATGTAGTTTTTTAAAAAGGTAGTTCTATATTAAAGGGATAAATAATATCAGTGAAGGCTTTCTCCCCTCTGATCCTGAACATTCTGATTCTTCTACCAGCATCTAATTTTACCAGTTATTAATATATCCTTTTAGATTCTGTGCTTATAAAAGCAACATATTCCTCTCATTTTTTTTACATAATATAGCATATACATACTTTATTAATATTTTGTTTTGATGAATGTGCAATTCACTACATATTAAAAAAACCTTTATTCTATTTTATTGGTGTCAAGTATCCCATTGAGTGAATGTACCATAATTTATGTAACTATAGAGGCTCAGTGCATGAAATTTGTGCATGGGGGGTGTCCCTCAGCCTAGCTTGCACCCTCTCTAATCTGGGACTCCTTGAGGGATGTCTGACTGCCAGTTTAGGCCCAACCCTGGTGGGATCGGGCCTAAATAGGCAGTCAGGGATTCCTCTCACAATTAAGGACTGCTGGTTCCTAACCGCTTGCCTGCCTGCCTGCCTGATTGCTCCTAACTGCTTCTACCTGCCAGCCTTATCATCCCCTAACCACTCCTCTGCAGCCCAATTGCCCCCAACTGTCCTCCCCTGCAGGGCTGGTTGCCCCCAATTATCCTCCCCTGCTGGTCTAGTCACCCCTAACTGCCCTCCCTTGCCAGCCTGGTCTCCCCTAACTGCCCTTCCCTGCCGGCATGGATCTCCCCCACAACTGCCCTCTTTTATAGGCCTAATCCCTCCCAACTACTCTCCCCTGCTGGCCATATCGTAGTGGCCATCTTGTTCCACATGAGGCAGCCATCTTTGACCATATGGGGGTGGCCATCTTGTGTGTTGGAGTGATGGTCAATTTGCATATTACCTCTTTATTATATAGGATTCCCCACTGATGGAAGTATAGATTATGTCTATTTTGGTATTACAGCTAATGTTGCCATGAGTAAGTTTGTACATGTGCCATTTAGTATTTATATGTATTTGTCTTAGTATAAATTTCTCAAAGTAGAATTGCTGGTCAAAGGAAATATGCATTTGTAATTTTTGGAGATACTGCAAACTGTCCTTCCTCTCCAGGTAATACCAGTGCCCTCCCACCAGCAGGGTAGGAGCATGCCTGAGGCCCAGCTCACCAGCACAGGATTATAAAACGTTTATTCTTTGCCAATATAGAAAAGTACAAAATTAGGTAATTTGAATTTCTCTTAATATTCTAAGTGAGGTCGAGCACTTTGCATATATTGAAGAACCTTTTATGTTTCCTATGTGTATCCTATGCCCATTTTTTCTGTAGGGTTGTCTTTGTTTCAGAGATTTATAGGATTTCTTATAGAGGAAATTAGCTTTTTGCCTGAGTGTGACACAAGATGTTCAGATGGTCATATTTAACTTTTGACTTTGCTTATTGTGAGTTTTGCCACGCAGAATTTTAAAAGTTTGTGTGATTGAATTCACCAGTCTTCTAAGCTTGTAGATTTGGTATAATACAGTGGTACCTCGAGATAGGAGTGCCCTAACATACGAGATTTTTGAGATACGAGCCATCGAGTGAGCAATTTTTGCTTTGAAATACGAGCAACATTTGAGATAGGAGTAATCGCAAGTATCGGCCAGCTGCGTACGACCCACCAGTTTACCACGACTCGAGTATCTCATAGTTTCCCACGCCTCAAGGTTACAAAATGAATTAAACTCGTATCTCGAGGTACCACTGTACTTTAGGAAGTCTTTCTCAGTGTCATTTTTAAAGCTTTTACAGTCCTCCCTGGCTTGGCTTAGTGGATAGAGGTTTGATTTTGGTCAAGGGCACATACCTCAGTTGCAGGCATGGTCCCTATCCCCAGGCAGGGTACATGCAGGAGGCAATCAATCAATGACATATTGATGCTTCTCTGTCTCTTCCCCTCCCTTCTTTCTCAAAAAAAATAAATGAAAAAATATTCTCAGGTGAGAATTAACAAAAACAACAAAAAAAGCTTTTGCATAGATTTGTCTAGGATTCTTAGAGTTTCATTTTATTATATTTTTATCTTGCCTCCACTTGAAATTTATCCTACTATGAAGCATGAGGGGCATTTTTATTTTAATGAATTCGTGTACTGGGGTCGGGCGAGGGACTGAGGAATGTTTGCTGACAGGCCCTAATCAGGCAATTTGTGCCAGCTGGTGGTTGGGAGATTGGCTGTGGGAGTACTCTGACCACCAGGGTACAGCTCTTGCATTGAGCATCTGCCCCCTGCTGGTCAGTGTGTGTCATAACACACACACATACATACATACTCGAGGCTCAGTGCACGAATTCATTCACAGATGGGGTCTAGCCAGCCTGGCCCCAGTTGGGGTGGATTGGGCTGGGCCTGTAGGGAGGAAAAGACAGCAGGAGATTGGCCTGCTGGCCTGCCCCAAACGGCCTGATCAGGGCTGGGCTGGCTGTGGGAGGGGCTGTAGGCGATTGGCCGGTTGGGGTGGAGGGCTGGCTGTGGGGAGGGATTGGAGTCTGGTCATCCCCACTCCCAAATGGGCTGGTGGGGGCGGTCAGTTGGGGAACAGAGTTGCCTGTGAGGGAGGGCCATGAGTCAATCAGGGTGGTGGAAGCTGAATGGGAGTGGGGCCGGCCATGGGAAGGGGCTGTGGGTAGTAGCCCGCTCGACCAGCCCTACCCTCGAATGAGCGGGGAGTGGGGGTGGGCACAATCTGGGGCCAGCGGCCTGGACAAGGGACCAGTGGCTTGGACAAGGGGCCATGGGTGGTTGGCCAGCCAGCCCTGCCCCGGATGTGGGAGGCCATCTGGCAGGAGGGCTAGCTAGTGGGAGGATTTGAGGGAGGTTGGCTGGCCAGCCCGACCCCCTTATCACGTGGTTCGCTGGCCACAGCAGGTGTCATAGCCACTGGTCATTGACTTTTTATCTATATAGATAGATATGCAGAGACAGGGGTCAAATCAGAAAGGTTAATGAATTTGCTCAAGGTTACACCGTTTTTATGTGGTGGAGTTAAGAGACAAACCCAGGGTGATCTGAGTCCAGAACAGTGTGACACCTAGGATATTGTGAGAATTAATGAACAGGGTAGGGAATGTGTGGATGTTTTCTGTAAGCTACCAACACGCCCTACTATACTGTTGCTTTCTTTGTCGTGAAGATTATGATTGTACCAGCATGAGGCTTTGCTACATCTTTTCCTTATATTAGATTTAAAATGCTTTTGCCTTCCAATCCCATCCAGGTTCACAGGATGATCGCAGAGTTCAAGCTGATCCCAGGGCTTAATAATTTGTTTGACAAGCTGATTTGGAGGAAGCATTCAGCATCTGCCCTTGTCCTCCATGGTCACAACCAGAACTGCGACTGTAGCCCGGTGAGCAAGGGACCCTGGGGACAGATGGGCTTTATTTGCCAGGATTAGTTGTTTCAAGACCTTAACCCTTTGAAATCTCAATCTTTGAGAGTAGAGCAGAAATCTCAAGTCATAACCTATTAATCTCATAATTGGAATCTACCTTGGGAAAGGATCTGACGCCACCCCACCACCTATATAGAAGTCCCTGATGGGGGGCTCACGCCCCTCGAGGCAGGGCCACCCCCTACATTATCTAACAAGATTTCCCTCATTCTGTGCTCTACTGCACTATAATTATATCCACTGATAATTTTGCCTTCAAGAACCACACACCATCTATGCTTTGCATCCAAAAAGAGATTTAGGATGCTTTCCTTTTTAAGGGATTAAGGACTCTCCTCTATCTTGTTTCTGACATAGCACCCTAGAGAGAGCAATGAACTGGGAGTTGGGTGGTCTGTTGTGTCACATAGCTTGTTGGGAGAGCTTGAACGAGTCACTGAATCTCTAAGCCTCTGATTCTTGCAAAAGGAAGATCACCCTTCAATGCCTGCTGGCCTCATAGGCCACATGGAGATTCAGCCACCAGCATAAGGAGGAAAGTGCTCTGGGATCTTAAAGTGCCACAAAGCTGTCAGGGTTGAGTGCCATGATTTCTCTTTGGTCTCTGTACTATGTTCTGAGGATTTTCCTCTGTGCCTTATCTTCCTTTTTACCATATTTCTCTCTGGCCTTGTCAGATTTGCCTTTCAGCCCATCCATCTGAAGTGTTTTATTTTTGTTTGTTTTTTAACCCAATAAATATTTATTGTTCAGATTATTACAATTGTTCCTCTTTTTTCTCCCCATAGCTTCCTTCCACCCGGTTCCCATCCCACCCACTGCCCTTACCTCCCCCCACTGTCCTCAGCCATAGGTGTATGATTTTTGTCTAGTCTCTTCTTACACCCCCCTCAACCCTTTCCCCCTGAGAATTGTCAATCCACTCCCTTTCTATGCTCCTGATTCTGTTATATTCACCAGTTTATTTTGTTCATTAGATTTTTAATTCATTTGATTTTTAGACATACTTGTTCCTTGATAATGTGTTTGTTCATAATTTTTATCTTTACCTTTTTCTTCTTCCTCTTCTTAAAGACTACCTTTCAGCATTTCATAAAATACTGGTTTGGTGGTGATGAACTCCATTAATTTTTTCTTATCTCTAAAGCTCTTTATCTGCCCTTCAATTCTGAATGATAGCTTTGCTGGGTAGAGTAATCTTGGTTGTATGTTCTTACTATTCATCACTTTGAATATTTCTTGCCACTCCTGTCCAGCCTGCATAGTTTCTGTTGAGAAATCAGCTGACAATTGTATGGGTGCTCCCTTGCAGGTAATTAACTGTTTTTCTCTTGCTGCTTTTAATATTCTTTGACTTTTCCTCTTCGTATTTTAATTATGATGTGTCTTGGTGTGGTCTTCTTTGGATTCCTTTTGTTTGGGGTTCTGTGTACTTGCTGGACTTGTCAGTCTTTCTTTCACCAGGTGGGGGAAGTTTTCAGTCATTATTTCTTCAAATAGGTTTTTAGTATCTTGTTCTCTCTCTTCTTCTGGGACTCCCATAATTCTGATGTTGGTGTGCTTGAAGTTGTCCGAGTGGCTCCTTACACTACCTTCACATTTTTGGATTATGTTTTCTTTTTGTTTTTCCAGTTGAGTGTTTTCTACTTCTTTGTATTTCAAATCTTTGACTTGATTCTTGCATTCCTCTAGTCTGCTGTTAGGTCTCTATATAGTATTTTTTATTTCAGTCAGTGTATATTTAATTTCTAGTTGGTCTTTTTTCATATCCTTGAGGCTCTTGTTAAATTTATCGACCTTTTCTAGGAAATTCTTTTTTTTTTTTAAATATGTGTTACTGATTTTTTACAGAGAGAAAGAGAGAGGGATAGAGAGTTAGAAACATCGATGAGAGAAAAACAGCAATCAGCTGCCTCCTGCACGCCGCCTACTGGGGATGCGCCCGCAACCAAGGTGTACGCCCTTGACCGGAATTGAACCCGGGACCTTTCAGTCTGCAGGCCAATGCTCTATCCACTGAGCCAAACCAGTTTGGGCTCTAGGAAATTCTTGAAAAACCTTATAACTATGGTTTTGAACTCTATATCTAGTCATTTATTTTCCTCTATTTCTTTCGTTTGTGATCTGTTCCTTTGTCTCCACATTTCCGCTGCTTCCCTGAGTTGGTAGAATAGCTTTGTGTGCTAGGTGTCCTAAATGGCTCAGTAGCTCCACCTCCCCAGTTACCTGAGGTGGACACTCTTGGTATACCCCTTTGTGGACTGTGTGTACAGCCTTGTTGTAGTGAAGTCTTGATTGTTGTTGGTATCACTGGGGGGAATTGACCTCCAGGCCAATTGGCTGTGAGGATCAGCTGTGTCTACACCGGGAGAACTTCTGTGCTGGAGTTTGCCTTATGAAACAAGACTTGCAAAATTGTAAAAGCTTCTGTGCTTAGCTTGGATGAGGTGGAGTCTCTAGGCTGAACAAACAGCCTTGCCTTCCTGTCAGCCCTGCTCTATGAGGCCCTCAACTTTGGGTAGAGTCTTCGGACTCAACTTTGGGTAGAGTCTTGCCTTGGGCTCTGTAATGTATGGAGAGGTCATCTTTGGGGGTGGGGTGTGTTGTTTTTCCTCCAAGTACCTGCATAGCCTAGGCCCTGGAAATGATTAGTATGCCCTTTGCTTTATCTGCCAGGTACCTCAGAGACTCTTCTCCTGGGGTTCTCTCTCATCAGCAGCAGCCTGGCAGAGAAACCCATTTTCGCCAAATGGATAGATACACTTCCCAGCTTTATATGGGCCCACAGTTCTGTCTGGTCTCTGTAGGGCATTCAGACCCAAGCCTGGCCTAGATGTGTCTTGTTTTCACCATTAGCGCTGGGCTCAGACTCTGAACTCAGTCCTTCATTTCTGAGTTCTATGGATTTTCCTTTCTTATGTACTTAGCTCATATTTAAAATAATTTCAGTTATTTTTTAATCCAGTATGTTGGGGTGTTTTTAGCAAGAACAGTCCATATTAGCTTAATCTGCTATTGTCCAGGCATGGAAGACAACAAAGGCTTTTCTGACTCAAGCAAAGTCCTCATTGTGCATGAGGACAGAGACTCAAAGAAGAAAAGCAATATGCCCAGGCTCTCATCAGAGTGTGTGTTTTCTTTGGAACATTGTGACTATGGTTTTAACATTAAGGTGCACATGTATTTTAGGACATCACCTTGAAGATACAGTTTCTGAGGCTTCTCCAGAGTTTCAGCGACCACCACGAGTAAGTACGAGCTGTCCATGGAAGGAGAGTTGTTGCTCTGTCTTCTTTCCTTTCTTTGTCCCGTCGCTGACCCCAGCTCAGGAGGAGGACTTGGAGCCATGACAGCCGCTGTCACCATGTGTGGTTGCACTTCATGATACTGTAATAAGAGCTGCCATTTGTTCAGCCCTTCATTTATGCCAGGCATTGCACTGAGCTTTCCCTTAGTTCTCAACAGCCACCCTAGGAAGTGAGGACAGGAGTTGTTAGCCTCTTATTACCCTTTTTTTTTTTGCTGGTACAAGGTCTTGACTTCAATTTGTTTAAAAAATGCAATCACTGTAAATCACACTAAAATGAGGTATGCCTTTAAAATGGTGAGTTTTATTTGGACATGCTGGGTGGAAGTGCCTTTAAGAAATGAAGTAGGATATTCAGTGGCAAAAGAAAGGACTGGGATGCTAAGGGAAGAGACCTTGTTAGTGAATGTGGCAGGCAGAGGGGTGGAGATTGGGGCCAGGGAGACTCCATACCCTAAGACCCAAGCCACAGGTAGAGCAAAAGGGCAACCTGGCATGCTTGTTCAGGGGGTATAAGGTTTTGGGGAAAGGTACTCGGGGGATTCTCAGATTCTTCCTCTCTACAAGAAAAGGGCAGGGGGCTAGCCCAGTGCTGACCTGGCAGCCCCAGTACTGTCCTTAAGCTCCTTGCAACCCATTTGTTTCAGGAACAAGTACCTACTGCTCAACAACCAGGAGCTGAATGAACTCAGTGCCATCTCTCTCAAGGCCAACATCCCCGAAGTGGAAGCCGTCCTCAACACTGACAGGTGAGCATGGATGGGGTACGGCTTTGGCTCACAGTCCATCCTGGCTACTTGTGTGCTCTTAGGCACACAGATGGGTGCACAAAGGTATGCATACTTATCCTTACATGTAGCTGCAGTGTCCTGAAGGCTCCTGTGTGTAAGACATTGTCCTTATGTCACCTGCATTATATCATTGGAGCCCCACCACAACCCTAGGAAGAAAGTGTCATCATCACCTCCACTTTACAGATGAGGGAGCAGTGTCTCAGAGAGGTCACCTGACAAAGGTCCTGTATGCCCTGCCCCTCCTCTTGCTCTCACCTTTGCTGACATCCTCCTTGATTGCATGGTGGCGGTTACAGCCAAGTGGGACAAACAGAAGCAGCCCCCTCACTCTCAGCAAAATCCCATTTTCTGAGTTATGTTTGGCTTCTCATCTGGAACTGGGCAAGGAGGTCACAGGCGCATAGGGTCAGGGCAAAGGAATCAAAATTCCCAGGTTGGTGGTGATGGTGGTGGTTGTTTTTGAGGGAACAGAACTCTTGTTCAAATGAAACTATACATAGCCTCACGCTAATGTCTGTAGTGGATAAAGTAGAGCTTCTTTATTTAAAGAGAACATTTGAGAGCCCAGAACTCCTTCCTGCTTCTCCTTTTTTCCCCATGATGAGGCCTGAGTCATTTTCTTATCTCCTGCCTTTGTTTCCTAGACCAGATTGCTGAGGTCCACAGATATGGGTACTTGTTCAAGGCTGGCTACAACTGAACCAGGGCTTAGGGTACTTCCTCCCTTATCCTATGGCACAGACTCTGCACCATCTGATAGATTCTGTCATGGCCTGTTCACAACCCACTTGTGGTGTAAAGAGCCCTTCTTCCAGTAGGTCTGAAATCTGTCTGATTCTTGGATTGTTTCTGGCCTTTAATCACTTGCCATTGGGTCTGAGAATGGAAAGCTGGCCTGAGATAAGGTGTGAATGCTCTTGGCTATTCAGTTCTAAGACTGTAGGGGGCCATGGAATGCTAGGGACACAGGTAGAGCAAAAGGGCAACTTGGCAGCCTGGAAATAGCCCCAAATTTCTCCCCACCTAAGTCAGTGGAAAGACCAGTCCCAGTGTTCCTGTTAGCTTCTCAGATTTACCACCAATGTCCTTCTCTGTTTTATTTTTTTTAAATAAATCTTTATTGTTCATATTATTACAATTATTCCTCTTTTTCCTCCCCATAGCTCGCCTCACCTGACTCCCACCCCACCCTCTGCCCTTACCTCCCCCCCATTTTCCTCATCCATAGGTGTATGACTTTTGTCCAGTCTCTTCCTGCACCCTCCCTCACCTCTTTCCCTGAGAATTATCAGTCCACTCCCTTTCTATGCCTCTAATTCTATTATATTCACCAGATTATTCTGTTCATCAGATTTTCAATTCACTTGATTTTTAGATTCACTTGTTGATAGATATGTATTTGCTGTTCATAATTTTTACTTTTACCATTTTCTTCTTCCTCTTCTTAAAGAATACCTTTCAGCATTTGGTGGTGATGAACTCCATTAGTTTTTTCTTACCTGTGAAACTTTATCTCCCCTTCAATTCTGAATGATAGCTTTGCTGGGTAGAGTAATCTCAGTTGTAGGTTCTTGCTATTCATCTGGCCTACATAGTTTCTGTTGAGAAATCAGCTGACAATCATATGGGTGCTCCCTTGTAGTTAATTAACTGTTTTTCTCTTGCTGCTTTTAATATTCTCTCTTTGTCTTTTGTTCTTGGTATTTTAATTATGATGTATCTTGGTGTGGTCCTCTTTGGATTCTTTTTGTTTGGGGTTCTGTGTGCTTGCTGGACTTGTAAGTCTTTCACTAGGTAGAGGAAGTTTTCAGTCATTATTTCTTCAAATAGGTTTCCAGTATCTTATTCTCTTTCTTCTTCTGGCACCCCTAAAATTCTAATGTTGGTACCTTGAAGTTGTCCCAGAGGCTCCTTACACTATCTTCACATTTTTGGATTCTTTTTGCTTTTCCAGTTGAATGTTTTCTGCTTCTTTGTATTTCAAATCTTTGACTTGATTCTTACATTCCTCTAGTCTGCTGTTAGGACTCTGTATAATATTTTTCATTTCTGTCAGTGTATGTTTAATTTCTAGTTGGTCCTTTTTCATCTCTAGTTGGTCCTTTTTCATCTCCTCTTGGGTCTCACTAACTTTACCCATCTTTTCTAGGAGATTCTTGAAAAACCTTATAAGCATGTTTTTTAACTCTATATCCAGTCGTTTGTTTTCCTCCATTTCTTTTGTTTGTGATCTCTTCCTTTATCTCCGCATTTTCGCTATGTTGGGAGAACTTCTGTGTTGGATTCAGCCTTATGATATAAGACTTGCAAAACTGCAAAACCCTCTCTGTTGAGCTTGGGATGGATGGAGTCTTAGAGCTTAATGGACCACCTTGCCTTCCATTCGGCCCCACCCTCCACGGCCCCTGGGTTTCAGGTAACTCTGGGTAATCGCTGGAGCAGTCCCTGTGTGTGCGCACAGTGCCTCTAGACCACTGCCTTTCTGGCTTCCCTGTGCTCCCAGACCATATGAATCTGGGTCCCCTGAAAATTGGGGTTTAGTGGAGTTAGAAGTGGTGCAGTTGGGCGGCTCTATGTCCCGCCCACTCGTGAAAGCTAAGAGCCTGTGTGTGCCACCAGACTTCTGCTCTTTCAAGACTCCCCTAAATTTCCTTGCACTTCTTCCTTTTCACAGTCCAAACTCCCCCAGTATGAGTCTCGCCTGGATCTGGGGTTCAGTGCCATAGGATAAGGGGTTCAATGCCATTGGGAGTCTCCATCTCCCTCCCGCCAGAGAAAGCCAGCCAGATACTCCGGCACCTGCTCTCTCCACACGCGCATCTTGCATCTCCATACCTCAGCTTTTTGCAACTCCTCTGGGTCTCCGTGAGCCCCTCTCTTTCCTTCTAGTTGTAGAATTTCCACTCAGCCAGCTTTCCTGTGGTTCTGAATGCTGTCCGTTCTGTCCTTTAGTTGTAGTTTTGAAATTGTTGTGGGAGGCAGCAGTGTAGGTGTTTATTTATACCGCCATCTTGGATTCAGCCTGTAGTTAATTCTTGATTGTTGTTGGTATCAATGGGGGGAATTGACCCCCCAGCCAATTGGTTGTGAAGATCAGCTGTGTCTGTGCCTGGAGAACTTCTATGCTGGACTCAGCTTAAGATTTGCAAGATTGCAACAGCCTCTGTGCTGGGCTTGGATGTGGTGGAGTCTCAGGGCTGAGCCCTACACGGCAGCCCCTGGGTTTCACTGCCCCTTGGTGATCACTGCAGCCCTGTGTGCACGCGTGCGGGCGCCTTCAGACCTCAGCTTTTTGTGCGCACATACCTCCAGACCTTTGTCTTTCTGGCTCTCCTGAGTTTCCATGCACTCTAGGGCCAGAATGAGTCTGGGTCCCCCAGGGCCTTGCCTGAAACTGGGGTTCAGTGCAGTTAAACCTGGATTTCAGTGCAGTCAGGAGTTTCTGTCTCCCTCCCCTGCTAGAGAAAGCCAGCCAGACCTTCCGCCACCCATCCTCTCCACACATGTATTACCATACCTCAGCTTTTTGCAACTCCTCTGAGTCTCCATGAGCCCCTCTCTTTACTTCTAGTTGTAGAATTTTCACTCAACCAGCTTTCCTGTGGTTCTGGATGCTATCTGGTCTCTTTTAGTTGTAATTTTGAAATTGTTGTGCGAGGCATCAGTTTAGGTATTCACCTATGTCACCATCTTGGTTTCTCCCCCCTCTCCATTTTAAACTAGAGACCTGGTGCATGAATTCTTGCACCAGTGGGGTCCTTTGGCCTGGCCTGGGGGATCAGGTGAAACAGGCTCTCCAACATCCCCTGAGGGGTCCCAGATTGCGAGAGAGTGCAGGCCAGGCCGAGGGACTACACTGGTGCATGATTAAGACTGGGGAGGGACATGAGAGGTTGGTGAGCCGGGGAGGGACTACAGGAGGGCTCCAGTGCATGTCTGGCCTGTCTTATTCAGTCCTGATCAGCTGGACCCCAGCAACAAGCTAACCTACCAGTCGGAGCACCTACCCCCTCATAGTCAGTGCATATCAGAGCAATTGGTTGACTGGTTGACTCTCTGTCCCCTGCTGGTTAGTGCATGTCATAGCAAGCAGTTGAGCAGCTTTAGCATATTATTAGCATATTACACTCTGCTTGAATGGATGACCAGGCATGTAACACATTAGGCTTTTATTATATAAGATTTTTTCAGTATAAAATGGTTATTTTCACATTTAATCTTGCATTTAAATGTTTTAGCTGTTACATATTGGGTGTAGATTTTTTAAAATTATTCTTTAATTTTTTAATTAAAGTTGACATGTATTAGTGTACCCCAGTGATTAGACATTATATAATTTAAGCGATCATCCTGATATATCTTGTATCCATTTAACACCTGACATAATTGTTAGAATATTATCGACTATATTTATTATACTGTACTATTCTGTAACTATCAACTTTTACTTAATTGCTTCTCCTTTTTCACCTATTTCCCTAACCCTCTCCCCATCTGGCAACCACCAAAATATTCTCTACCTATGAGTCTGTTTCTGTTATGCTTCTTTGTTTATTTTTTAGATTCAGTTATTGGTAAATATGTATTAGCCATTTTATTATTTTTTTTTTTCTTCTTAAAGAAGAACCGTTTATGTTTTATTTTATACTGGTTTGGTTGTGATGAACTCGTTTAACTTTCTCTTGTCTGGGAAGCTCCTTGTCCTTTCACTCTAAATGGTAACTTTGCTGAGAGGAATAATCTGTAGGTCCTTGCTTTTCATCACCTTGAATATTTCTTGCCATTTCTTCTGTCCTGCTGACTCTGTGGAGAAAGGGCTCAGAAAAAGAACAATGGCTTCTGCCAGCACTCTGTCTGGGAGAAAGCCACCCCTCCAGCCCTTACCATGATGCCAGACAATTCAATTCCCCGTATTTCCTTCATGCCCTTCAAGCTACTGCCCCAGCGTTGGAGCTGAGAGGGAGTGAGTCTATGCATGGGCTCTTTGAGAGGAACTGCCTTGACTCCAGCAGTCCCCTGTCTCACTTAGCCACAATCCCGACTTTTTTTTACAGCTAGAAGTTGTGGAGACTTCTCTTCCTGGCACTGAAACCCTGGGCTGGAGGGGCCTCACTCCTTGAGGTACCTCTGGAGCTGAGATAATCCCTCCGATTTTTATCTGCTTCATGTGGGTGTCTCCACCCCTTCTACCAATTTCTGTGTGTCTGCATCTTCAAATTCCTAGTTATAGAACTTCCATTCAGCCAGATTTTAGGCAGTTCTGAATGATGGCTGTTCTGTAGTTTAATTATAATTTTTATATAGTTGTGGAAGAATGCTAGTACTATGTCTACATCTGCTTCCATCTTGACTGGACACTCGAGTCTTTATCTATTTTATTTCAGGAGTTTGGTGTGTGATGGGAAGAGGGGCTTATTAACTCGTCTGCTACAGGTCATGAAAAAGGAGCCAGCTGAGTCATCTTTCAGGTAGGTCTGGGGACAGGCACCTGCCACTCTTGAGGGACCTGGGAGCCAAGTATTTCTTAAGTGGTTAGAAATACCTCCTTTAGGCACCAGCTTCCACTCCAACATCTGGTTACTATGAGGAAAAGGGGATTTGATTGCCATTTTCCCTGTGTGGCTTAGCAGGTTTGTATTAACTTCTGCTGCATGCCATCAGTGTATTTCAAGAATTGACCAAGCATTCACCAAGTACCTATTCTGGGCTGGGGCTGGGAAGGTGGAAAAGAAAAAGCAGATACAGTCCCTGCCCACATGGATTCCCTGGCATGTGGGAAACAAGCATGAAAAAAATCTTGTTTCAATGCAGTGTGAAAAGGCATGAAGCCAGGAGCTGTGGGAAGGAAGGGAAACCTTTTTCCCAACTGGGGCTGGGTAGGGTGGGCATGGACAGGGATCTGGGCATGGACAGGGAGGGCTTCTCAGCATTCCTTAGACTCTTCTGAGTCCTGAGGCTATGGACAGGAGAGTGGCGAGGGAAGCCTTCCATCAGGGCTGGGTATGAGCTGTTAGTAAGCTCTGTGTCCAAATGTGCCCGTCTATTCCGTCTGCTCAGCAAGTGTAAACTCAGTGGCCCGTTCACACATGCCCATCAGGTTTCTTCACGCATCCCTGGTGCCCCTCTTCCATGTCCTCCAGTCCTTCTGAACAGACAAAAGCTAGAGTGGTATTTTTCATGTTACTGGGGCTAGCCCTTCTAGACAGAACAATGCTCTTAGCTCCATGCTCTCAATTCCATGCCTAGTAGAAGCCTGATGCCTGATAGATGTTCTATAAATGTTGAATACATGAAAAGTCAGCAAACATCTCCCAGTACCTTGGGGAATGGGCCAGAAGAGGGCAGTCTTAGCCACCTGGGCCAGGGGTCAACATTTGGGTCGCAGGTTTTGGCAAGCCCGGGCTGTGGAGAGTTTCCTCCGAGGGACCACCTCCTATGCAGACCAGATGTTCCTGCTGAAGCGAGGCCTTCTGGAGGTAATGGCCTGGAGGAGCCAGGGTGTTGGGTGTCCCGTTCTTTCCCCAGCCCCATGCATTGCTTTCCTGTCCTGAGACCTAGAAAGCTCGGCAGAAGCAACTGGATGTATTTTAAAATGGCAGTGGAGATTGCCTTACTATGTGACCTGAGTCTCCAACTGTGGGTTTCCAATGGGTGCTTCCTGGATGATTGAAGGACTAGGGGTGGCTGTGGAGGAGCATAAATACCTGTAGAGTCACCCAGCAAAGCCTTTTGACCCTGAGGATATGTTGCTGCTAACTAAAAGTTTATTTCCCTTTATTGAAAAATGGCCTTCAGAAATAGCTTACAAAAGAGGGGGAGCAAAAGGGCCAAAACTATAATTGATTTTAAAAATACATATGAACAAGAAACTGACATAGCAATTATTGTAAAATATATATGGAAAATAATTGCTCCAAATCTGTGTAACTTCAGGAAAAAGAAAATGAAAAATGGAAACAATTAAACTGTCATAGAGAACCTTATAAAGAGATAAATTGGCTTTTTGTTCTTGATAAATTCATTTATTTTAGTGTAAATGTTTTTATTCATAAACGTAAATACCATAGGGTCAAAATGTGCCTCGTGTCCTTAAACCCTGTGCTTCTATTTGAGTGGCCTCAGGTGCTTGGGCAGTGGCCAATGTTACATCTGGAGACACTTCCCCTCACTGGCAAGCTGGAGAGCCCTAGCCATCTTGGTGCCCAAAGAGCAGGTCACGGGCTTTAGTTCTGAGCCATGGGCAAACCAGAGAGGTCATGGCTACATATCCCAACCCACCCCCTCTTTCTGTGAGTTGTCGGGTCTGGTCCTGCCCATGGAGCCACTAGCATCCTCAAATGAGCATCCAGACAGGGAAAGCAGGTTTCATTAACCTGGATGCTTTCTCAGAGCAGATGTTGTGTGGTCTGAGCTACATGCCAGGCCCTGGCAGGAAGCCAGTAGCTTAGAAGAATGCAGCCTGGGCATGGCAGCCACATCTGCCTGTTGGCCCAGGGCTCAGCTGCCTTCCTGCCTTCAGTCTGTCATTTCCCACCCCCAGCATATCTTGTACTGCATTGTGGATAGCGAGTGCAAGTCAAGGGATGTGCTGCAGAGTTACTTTGACCTCCTGGGGGAGCTAATGAAGTTCAATGTTGATGCATTCAAGAGATTCAATAAGTACATCAACACTGATGCAAAGGTAAGACTAACAGGGCTCTGTGGGGTTTGCTCTGTTGTTCAGAAATTACCTTGGAGCCCTTGTCCTTGCCAGTCTCTGGTACTGGTTTTAAATTGGGGACTACTAGGGAGTCAATGGACAGTTTTGAGCAGGCATTCATTAGCATCTCCATGTGCGGGCATTAAAGTGTCAGCTGCTTATGAGCAGGTGTGATGGTTGGGAGCGGGTGGGCTGTGAAAACGGCTCAGTGTGGTGGGTGCTATGATGAGCTCCGGACAGATGGGCCGGGCCTAGTGTGTTAGGCTCAGAGGGTGTGTGAAAGAAACCCAGTTCAGACTAATGAAGTAAAAATGAGTTCGGCCTTCTTCCTTCAGTGGAGAAAACACTGGACGTGGTGTCAAAAGATCTGGGATAAACCCTCCAGGGGCAGGTCAGTTAGCTTGTCTGAGCTTCTGTGTTTTTACTGGCAACAGCTGGGCAGAGGTAGATCAGTGCCCCTTGGATTGACTCCACCACTTCAGGAGCCTGCCATCTCCGTCTGAGCCTTGTCTCCCCACTAAGTTCCAGGTGTTCCTGAAGCAGATCAACAGCTCGCTGGTGGACTCCAACATGCTGGTGCGCTGTGTCACTTTGTCACTGGACCGATTTGAAAATCAGGTGGACATGAAAGGTAAGAAAAGGCCAGAACACCAATGCAAATTCATCCATTGTGGCCTTGCTGTTGCCAGACACCCAGCTTTCAGCAGGGAGACAAGAAAGGCTGGAAGAAGCCCCACCAAACATTCATGTGACTGGGGTCAAGGTGGTGGCACTCCGGGTGATTTTCTTTGTTGCTTTTATTTCTCTCTATGATTCGTGCTTGTACAACATTTTAATAAGGTGAAAGACCATTATTGCCACCAGCATGCAAAAAACATTCTTCCTCTCCTGGGCTGTGAAGGACTCAAGAGGTGACACCAGGGGGAAGGCCTCAGGGAGAGGTGATCCCTGAACACGACTGAAGGGAGAGGTGCTGAGCTCCCATGTGGGGCTCTAAGACCACAGGCTTACTGAAGAGCGGGAGGTTTGTTTCTGCTGCAGTCAACCTTTTCGTTTGTTGTCTTGACAGTAGGGACTCCCAGCTTCAGAGTCAGGTCCCATAGGGCTTGACGAGTGGCTTAGGTGGCAGCCCTGGCCTGAGCCACGAGCCAGCTTCCAACCTGCTGCTCACACCTCTGCCTCTCTGTCCTCAGTTGCCGAGGTCCTTTCCGAGTGCCGCCTGCTTGCCTACATATCCCAGGTGCCCACGCAGATGTCCTTCCTCTTCCGCCTCATCAACATCATCCACGTGCAGACGCTGACGCAGGTGAGAGACCCTGCAGGCGTGCGAGTCCCGGAGCCCGACAGAGCTGCTCTCTCCCACGCTAGGAGGGCATCTCCCTGAGGCCATCTCTCAGTTCCTCCCAGTGATTCTGAGGATTTTTTTTTCCAATAAGGAATCTGCCCCATTTTACAGATGAGGCCTGAGGAGGGAGATCTCTGAGATCACAGACGAGTTGGGGAGGAGTCAGCGTTGACACTCAGTTCTGACTCCCAATTCAGTGCTCACTCCATCCAACCTGCTGTGCAGACTTTGGGCTTGGACCTGAAGTTAACTCCCACTTCCCTCAGCTGTGCAGTCATCAATCTCGGGGCTTCATGCCCCTCTTCTCTTAAATGGGGTAATACTAATACCTCTCAGGTGAATCTTTTATTCCTTCATCTGAAAACATTTATTGAGGTGTGTTCCTGGGCTCAGGATGCAAAGTGAACAAAACAGGCCTAGACTTTTCTCTCCTGGTGCTGTCTAGTGCCAAATGAAAGTTAGAAAAGGAAATGCTGCATCTAAGGTGTATGCCCAGCCCTCCCTAGGGATTGAAGCTTCTCAAAGGAGCAGTGCCTGAGCTGACTCAGGAGACCGGGTAGACTCTAACTAGACAGGTGATGGATGGTGTTCCCTTCAGAGGGTGGGGGTGGGGATAAGGGGTACAGGGACCAGGAAGGTGCTCAGGGCGGGAGGTTGGCATCACTCCTGGCCCCAGCCCTCCCTCAGGTTTATGCAGGGGCAGCTCAGTATGTGGGCTCAGGGCTCTGCAGGGACTGGCTTGGGCCACCCTCTTCCCTGGCCACTGGCCACCCAGGTCCACCAGGGGTTGCTGGGGCCTTGCAGGAGAACGTCAGTTGCCTCAACACCAGCCTGGTGATCCTGATGCTGGCCCGACGGAAAGAGCGGCTGCCTCTCTACCTGCGGCTGCTGCAGCGGATGGAGCACAGCAAGAAGTATCCCGGCTTCCTGCTGAACAACTTCCACAACTTGCTGCGCTTCTGGCAGCAGCATTACCTGCACAAGGACAAGGACAGCACCTGCCTGGAGAACGTGAGTGCCCCACCCAACTGACTGGGCCCCTCAGAGAGCTGTTTGGGGTGCCGTGGTTCCTGCCTGGACCATGTAGTGGGCAGCTCTTTGTCCCCTTACCATGGCCCTCCCCACGGGGTGCTGGGCTCGACCTAGGTCCTCCAGGCACCCCCCAGCCCCTCTCTCTTTGCCCAGAGCTCCTGCATCAGCTTCTCATACTGGAAAGAGACCGTGTCCATCCTGTTGAACCCAGACCGCCAATCACCCTCTGCCCTTGTCAGCTACATCGAGGAGCCCTACATGGACATAGACAGGGACTTCACTGAGGAGTGACCTTGGGCCAGGCAGTCCCTGGGAGGCTGCTGGGCCAGGGCCAGTGCGGGTGAGCGTGGGTATGAGTGCCATACGCCCTGCCATGTCTCCACCCCTCCCCTGCCTTCCTGCTGCTCTCTGCCTGCCCCAGGTCTTCAGATACAGGCTTGGTCGGAGTGTCTAGAAGCCCTTGGGTCTGAGGGCCCAAGGTCATTGAGGAACCGTAGATTCTTCAAGATCCACATGATGAGGACAGGGGCGCTAAGCCCACCCTTCCTTCAGAAACTTGGGGCCCTGGCCCACCCAGAGATAAGGGGACTTTAAAAATTAGCTCTGTCTGAGCTCCTGCCTAGTCTCTTGGCCATCAGTCCTGGGTTGGGACGGAGATAAGGGGACCCTCCCCCAGTCTGTGAGCCAAGCTTGCCCTGGCCTTTGGACCCAGGCAAAGGCTTCTGAGCCCTGGGCAGGGGTGGGGGATACCACAGAATGCTACCTTCCCCCAATCCTGCCCATCTGTCCCTCCCTCATTTTCCTTTAGCTCTTCTGGTTCTGTGTGCTCATTGGCCGCTGTGTTCGTTCCAAGGGGTGCCCCCAGAAGTGAGGGACCTTTCCCTTCCATCCCTTGGGGCATGGGGTGGCTGTGTCCTGCCCCCTTATGCCCCAGGGCAGCATCTCCTACCTGAGCCCAGACACATAGGAGCCTGCCTGGGAGCACAGCCTTGGCCCCTCCTTGTGTTGCCAATTTATTAACAACAAATAAACTGATTAAATGGAGACTATTAAAGAACTTTATTTTAAATGACTGATGTGGACCTGACTTTTGTCTGTGGGACCATGTGCTCCCCTCCCCTCCTGAGTCCCAAAGAATAAGAAGGAAGCCGGCTGGAGCTGTAGAGGTGGCACTTATTCAGGGTTCAGCAGATGGAGAGGTGAAGGTTGAACAGCAGGCTTCATTCCTTGTGCTGAGGGGGAAAAGGGTAGCCCAGTGAACTATACCACTTACTGCCCCTCCCCTTGCAAAGGGCAAGGTGGTGCCCCAGGCTGCCCCTTACCTTAGGGCCCAGGGCATCCCGAGTCCGTGCCCGCAGCTTGTTGGCCTGGGTTTCTGCCATGTCTGCCCGCTCCTCTGCATCATCCAATTCATGCTGGGCCTTGCGATACTTGGCCAGGTTAGTGTTTGCCTGTTGTTCCTGGGGGCACAGGCAGGCTGGGTCACCCTTTGGCAACCGAGATGGTCAGTCTGGTCTCACCCCATCATAGAAAGGGTCTGGCTTCTCTTTGTCTTCCACTATTCTCCCACCACCACTACCCATGTTCCTCTACCCCTTCCCCCCTCACCAGCACCCACAGTAAGAAGGAAGGGGTTGTGATACCTCTTCAGATACCCATGTGCCAGACCTGGGCCAGAAAGGGAGAGCCATGGGGTCCCCTCAGAGACAAAGCTAGGTCTCACCTCTTGTTATTAGAGCTGTGAGAAACACTTCCCACAGGGACAGGAGGATCACGAGCTAGATCACTGCCTGCCTACTCACAAAGCCAACACTGGGAAGCCATGTCCCAGAGGTGGAGTAGGGCTAACAGCTGCTGGGACTAGCTTTGAAGTTGGGTTCCACAGTCGTCCTGACCTGGCAGTACGCGACTCACGAGGTTCAGGCCCAGTACACTCACCGCCTCCTCAAACTGCCGTTTGTAGCTCTTGACCTTGCTCTGCAGCTTTTCCACCAGGTCCTGCATGCGAGCCAGGTTCTTCCTGTCCTCCTCAGCCTGCACAGGTAGAGGGAACTCAGGTCTTGTCGGGACCAGACCACCCTTTAGAGGTGGACCTGTCACCCACCTGGTACGCAAGCTCCTTGACCCGGCGCTCATGTTTCCGCACCCCCTTGAGGGCCTCTGCATGCTTCTTCTGCTCGGCATCAAGCTCAGCCTCCAGCTCCCGCACCTGTGAGCAGCAGGAGATGGGCCTGATGCCCTGGGCCTGCCCTCACACTGCCCACTGTGCAGGGGAAGGGATGGGAACAGCACACGCACCTTGGCCTCCAGCTTCTGCACCTGCTTCTTCCCACCTCGGAGGGCAGCTTGTTCTGCCTCCTCAAGCCGTGCCTGTAACTCCCGCACCGTCTGCTCCAGTGTCTTCTTCATCCTTTCCAGATGTGCACTTGTGTCCTGCTCCTTCTTCAGCTCCTCGGCCATCATGGCCGCCTGTCCAGGGTGAGATGATGGTTGGGGTGACTGGCCCCAATGGAAGTCCCTTGGGTCTCTGTCCCCTCCACAGCTCCAGCCCAGCCTCACGTCAGTAATGGCCT
Organism: Lasiurus borealis; assembly: GCA_004026805.1. Lineage (NCBI taxonomy): Eukaryota > Metazoa > Chordata > Mammalia > Chiroptera > Vespertilionidae > Lasiurus > Lasiurus borealis. Next base: position 17,940 of record PVJN01014773.1, on the reverse strand, counting down.
TTTTGGCCTTCTCCTCAGCTTCCCGCCTTTCCTGGGCAGCCTCCTCCAGCTCTCCACTCAGCTGGGTCAAGTCCACCTCTAGTTTCTTTTTCTGGTTCAGGAGGCCAGTGTTCTGGGGGGAAGCAGAGCCTCGGAGTCAGCCAGTAGACAGCCACCCTATGCATCCCTGTGAATTGCTGCCCTCACCTGTGAATGCAGGAGGTTGAGGCGCTCTGTGGCCTCCAGCAGTTCCTGTTCTGCAAGTCGCCGGCTGCGCTCTCCTTGCTCCAGTGCAGCCCGCAACTCTTCCAGCTCCGTAGTCAGCAGCACACCCCGTCGCTCCAGGGCCTGTGCCTGCTCCCGGAGCTCAGCTGACAGCCGCTGCTCCTCATCCCTCCCTGCCTGTTCCTCCTTGAGTTGGGCCTGTAGCAGCCGTGTGGCTGCCTGTGCCTCCATGGCCTGGCGGGTGGCATGGCCCAGCTGCAGCTCCAAGTCATTGAGGTCACCTTCCATCTTCTTCTTGAGCCGCAGTGCCTCATTGCGGGCCCGTGTCTCTGCATCCAGAGAGGCCTGCAGGGACTCCACTGCCCGCTGGTGGTTGCGTCTGTGGGAGGGAGAAGACAGTGAGTGTCTTGGCCATCGAAAGCAGGTAGGCACAGCACCACACCTGTTCTTACAAATGCCCAAGAAACGCTAGAGACATGAAGCCATTTTGGAAGTAAGTAACATCCCTCCCTGATTTCAAGACCCATGTGATTTCCTGTACCCCTCAGAGCAAGTTCACAGACAAGAGTGAGGCTCTGGAGCAGACAGATGTTGGCTGAACTCTGGCTCCACCCTGGCTGTGTCCCTTGAGCAAATCTTACAGGCTCTCTGACATTCATCCCCAGACTAAATAATCCTGTCCTGAGGCACAAACTAATGTCTGCCAATCTGTGTGCACAGCAGGGGCTCAGCAAATACTGCTTTCCTTCCTTTTTCCCACTCAGGTGGCTGGGCTGGGAGGGGCCATTAGCCCTGAGGATAGGTAGACCCCCTGGGAGTGGTGGTGGGTAGAGATGGCCCTGGCCCCCATACCTCAGGTTAGTGCACTCCTCGTCCTTCTCTGCCAGCTTCCGGTCCACTTCCGCCTTGACCTGGGATAGCTCCAGCTGGATCCGCAGGGTCTTGGTCTCCTCCAGCTCCAGAGCCCCCTGGGATGCAGAATAGGCAGTGTGGACCCTGGGGCCCTGAGTGTGTCTTAAGGGAGAAGGGAGGCCAGGGAAGCAGTGGGTTGGTATCCACCCCACCTCTGTGCCAGCCTCTGACCTCAGCCTCCTCCAGTGCGGCCTGGAGCTCACTCTTCTCCCCTTCCAGTGCCTTCTTAGCTTTCTCCAGTTCCTGGATGCTCTTCCCACTGAGGCTGACATGGTCTGTGAGTTCACTGATCTCCTCTGCAAAGTGGACAGGGCACTGAGAGGCCACCTCAAAGCTCATTCTCCAACCCAGTCTGCATCATTCACCCCTAGTTCCAGGGTGACTACTCCAGGACATGATGTGTGACTCCAGGGACTCCCAATGACCCCAGAGCAATTCTCTGGCCTTGGGCTGGGTCGTACCCTGTAGGTTCTTGTTCTCCCGTTTGAAGGTCTCCAAGGCCTCGAGAGCCTCCTCGTGGCTGTGCCGCAGCCGGAAGAGCTCAGTGCCCAGGCTGCGAGCCTCCCTCTGGGCTGCCTCTAGCTCCCGTTGTGTCTCTTCCTCCTGCCGCCGCCGCTCCTCCAGTGCCCGCTCCAAGTGCCGCTGCTTCTTGTCCAGAGCAGCAGCTGCTGAAGTTGCCCGCTCCAATTCTAGGGTCACATCCTCTGACTCTGTCTGCAGCCGCAGCTTGGCCTTCTCCAGTGATGAGCACTTGGCGTGTGCAGCCTCTACGCCTTCCTCTGCCTCCTGCAGCCTCAGGGCCAGCTTCTTTCTAGGCCCCGGAACAGACAGGGTATGGACTATGTAGCAGAGCGAGGCTTGCAGAAGCATGGCCCCCACATCTCACCTCTGCCCCTCAGGGCTCAGAGGCACAGGTCACCTGTGTGATGATGGCCTGGCCAGCAAGGCACTTACTTGGCCTCCTCCAGCTCCTCGGTCCTCTGAATGGCATCTGCCTCATACTTGCTCCTCCACTGGGCCACCTCCGCGTTGGCCTTGGACAGCAGCCGCTGCAACTCAGCCTGTGCCTCCGTCTCCTCCTCATGCTGCTCTCGCAGGAGGTCACAGTCGTGCCGCAAAGCCTGCATGGCGTGGGCCAGCGCATTCTTGGCCTGCAGGGACCCCAGTGACCTCAGTGTCTGGCCTGGCCAAAGGCCCTGATGCCCACATTACCTTCTCTGTGCCAGCCAGTGGCCAAGCCCACCTTGCTCTCCTCCTCCAGCTGCCTCCGCAGTTCCTCCAGGCTCTGGGTGGCCGAGGCCTTCCCACGGCTCAGCTGGCTAATCAGAGACTCCTTCTCCTCGAGTAGGCGACTCAGCTCCCCTGCAGCCAAGGAGTGAGACGGCACGTCAGGCTGGCAAAGGGCAGCACTGGGCCTCTGGCATGGCCCATCTGAGCCCCTGACCTCACCATTCTCCGTCTGCAGCCGCCCGCGCTGGGTGCTCGTGTCCGCCAGCTGCCGTTGCAGCTCCTCCACCTTGATCTTGGCCTCACTCAGCTGATCCTCGTAGGTCCGACACAACTTCTCTGCATTGGCCTGAGATCCAAGGTCAGAGGTCAGGACAAGTTTGTGAATTAAAGGGCAGGATCTATGACTGCCAATCAGACAGGGGTTTGGAATGGGGAACTAGAAGTCTAGACATGGGCCCAGGAATCAAAGAGAGAACAGGGCCCCACGTTCAGAGAGATTCCAATATTGCTTAAAAGATAGATATCAGGAGTGAGAAAGGTAGCCTTGCCCAGGTAGCTCAGAGCATCATCCCAATATACTAAGGTTGTGGGTTTGATCCCCGTCAGGTCATATATGAGAATAATGCATAGATAAGTGGAACAATAAGTTTTTCTCTTTCTCCCCACCCCCCTTCTTCTAAAAATCAATACGTATATAAAAGTTTTTTTAAGTGAGAAGGCCAGTGAGTCAGAATGAAGTTGGGATACTAGAGTCTGAAATCAGGTAGAGACAGAGTCCAGCTGTCAGGATTAGGTGGTATGAAAGTCAAGGGTCAAGGTTGGTTGCTGGATTCAGGACAGAGTTCACAGGTCAAGAGCTAAGTTTGATTAGGTTGGGTCAAAAATAACCTGGAGTCAAGACACTGAGTTTCAGAGTCAGGGTTTGAAGTCTGGACTGTAGTAGGATTGGGATTAAATGCCTGGTGAATGGGTCAGGGGTCAATATTGGCAAGGGGTGGTCAGGGGCCAGCAATTGGAGGCTGAATTGGCCTACAGTCAGGATAGCTATGGGATCAGTGTCTAGGGGGTCAGGTGAGCATGCTGAAGGGGGGTCAGAGGTCAGGATCAGGAAGGAGGCAGACACCTTGCCATGGGCCAGAGTCTCCACACTGGTGCCCAGGTCATCCACCTCCATGCGGAGTTCACTCTTTTCTTTTTCCAGCTTCTGTCGCACCCGCTGCAGGCTGTCCACCTGCTCACCCAGCTCGGCCGCACTCTCTGCCTGCTTGCGCCGCAGGGCTGCCACTGTGGCCTCGTGTCGCAGCGCGGCCTCCTCCAGTTCCCGCCGCAGCCGCCCCAGCTCAGCCTCGCGCTTGCGACATCCCTCTCGCTGCCCAGCAGACGCACCACCTGCCTCCTCCAGCCTCTCACTCAGCTCCTCCAACTCCCGGGCTGCCTCCGCCCGCTGCTTCTCCACACGGGCCCGGGCGGCCCGCTCTGCCTCCAGCTCCTCTTCCAGCTCCTCTGCCCGAGCCTGGGGACAGCGGGAGGCAGCTGTCACCTCTGTAAGCCTATCACACTGGTCCCCATCCACCCAGCCCCACACACCTGCAGCTCCTTGATCTTCTTCTGCAGCTGCGCTCCAAGGAGCTGCTCGTCCTCCACCCTCAGGTTCAGCTGACTCAACTCAGAGTCCTTCCTGGAGGCCACAGCAGAGCATGAGCCTGCCCGGGTCCTAACTTCCACCAACCTGCCTGAGCCCACCCCCCACCCCCAGCACACACCCTGTACCCCGAGCAGCCCTAAGTGACCTCAGCCCTGCCTTCCCTCTCAAGCCCTGGCCTCAGAGCCTGGTCAGGGCCCTTAGTCCAGGGACGACAGGGCACTACCACAAGCACCTAGTAACCCCCATCTCAACCTTCCATGTTCAGCCTCTGCAGTCATGTGGAACCAGCTAGAGCCCAGGAGTGAGAAGCTGGTGTAGGCTCAGGAGGCCCCTGCTGGCCAGGGGTTGGTCTGCTGCCCGTCCCAGGCCTACTTTTTGAGCTTCTCCTCCAGCTGCTGCTTATCCTGGGCAGCATCTGTCACTGACTCCTGTGTCAGCTTCAGGTCACCCTCGAGCTTGCGCTTGGCCCGCTCTGCGTCCATGCGCAGCTTCCTCTCCTGCTCCAGGGAGCACTCCAGCTGTGGGGTGGGGGGCGCAGACATGCTCAGCCACCAGGCCAGCCAGGCACCCTCCTAGCTTTCCCGGTATCACCGCACCGCCCTCTGCGGTGCCCGACTCACATCTTCCACCTGCTGCTCCAGCCGCAGCTTGGCCTTGGCCAGTGTGCTCACACGATCCTCCTCAGCCTGCAGGTCACCCAGGACCTGCTGGTGGGCCTCCTGCAATGCCTTCTTCTCTTTGGTCAGCCGAGCCACCGTCTCGTCCAGTGCTGCCATCTCCTCCGTCAGGTTCTTCACCTGTGCCAGGGCCAGGGTCAAGATGGGGGTGTCCCTCCCACACTCCGGTCTGAGTAGCCACCCCTTCCAGTGAGCAAGCAAGTCACTTCACTCTGATCCTCATTTTTTCATTCCTAAGGGATGACGGTACCCTCCTCCCTGAATGAATGCCATGGAGCTGTTGAAAAGGTTCAATGACAGGTGGATGCGAAGGCTCCAGGAGGTACAGAGCTGGGGTTCCTGCGCTCAGGGGGCTTGCAGTCCAGGGTGGATGATTGCTGGCATTTGCAGAGCAACTGCTCGTGCTAGGCCCTGTGGTGAGTGCTAGCACACTAGTTACACAGTGAATCCTCGCCCACCCTAACGGGCTCAGTGCTGCCTGCCCAAGGCTCCATAGCAGGGGCCTGGCAGAGCCAGGAGTGGGACCTGCAGCTGCTGGGCCCCACCTTGTTCTCAGTGGCTTGCTTCTCTTTCTCGGCTTTGGCCAGAGTCAGCTCCAGGTCATCGATGTCCTTCTTGAGCTCCGTGCATTCGTCCTCCAGTTTGCGCCGGCGGGCGGCCAAGTCGGTATTCACCTCCTCCTCATCCTCTAGCCGCTCACTCAGCTCCTTCACCTTCCCCTCAAGCTGCACCTTGGACTTGATTAGCAAGTGGCAGCGCTCCTCGGCATCTGCCAAGTTGTCCTGCTCCTAGAGGGAACGGGAATGGGGCAGAGTGGAGGCAGGGCCAGGCAAACCAGCAGAGGGGCACCAGGCTGGGTCCCAGAGAAGAAAGTTAATTTGTCCATGCAAAGGTTGGACTCAGCTGGGTTCTGGGGACCACGGAATGCCTATGGCCTGCTCTTGACCCTAAAAGGGTTCAGTGGGCTGAGAAGTTAGATGGAGGGATGGCCAGGGGCAGAAGTGACACCTGCAAGAGGGGAATGTCAGGCTGGGGACAACCCAGAGAGGCCCAAACGCCTTCTGTGGATGTGGGCGGAGCAGCAGACATGGGAGCCCTGCACAGCTCTGGAGCGGTTCTGGTATTCTCTCCCACCTCACTGCTTCCTCACTGCGCCAGGCTGTCTAACGTTATCCTGCACCAGCAGGTGAGTTTTGTGACCACAGGCCCATCTGTCTTCCCACCTGTGTATCTCTAGGGCTAGCCTGGCACGCAGGGGACACAAATGATTTGCTGAAGGACAGAATGGCTCTGTGGGCGTGGGGAGATTCTGGATCCTTGATCCCTGCCATCTGGTTATTACTGTTACTTGCGACCTGGGTTCCCATGGGCCCTTTGCCAGAGAAGGGAGCATGGATCTGTTTCGGGCTGTTTCAGGGACGGCAAGGAGGGGAGAGCTGGGGAAATGGGGCTCCACTGCAGCTACAGCGGGAAGCCATAGTGGCATGAGGGTGGGAGCACAGCACACGTGGACAGACAGCCTGTGGCTGTGCCGGCTGGGAATGTAGGAGGTGAGCATGGACATGAGCCCACAGCCTCATCTTGTGGCCCGCCTGGAGTAGAAGGTAGATCCAGGTAAGGCTTGGACACTCAGACCACACCAGGTCCGCCCTGGCCAGGGATGTGGTGGGGTGTTTCCTTGGAGCAGTCTGGGGGTCATTGGGCATCAGGTCACTGAGGGAAACGCTGCCCCTGTCCCCGCCTCCCACTCACTGCCTGCAGCTGCAGGGCCAGATCATTCTTTTCCTGGGTGACGCTGACGTGTGTCTCCTCCAGCTCCTGTCGCTTGGCCTCTGCAGTGGCCAGTGCCCCTCGCAGCCCCCGTAGCTCTGCCCGCAGGGCCGCCAGCTCCTCCTCAGCCTGTGCTGAGCGCAGCAGCGGCTTCATCTTGAAAAAAAGCTTCATCCATGACCAATTCTTGACAGCATTGAAGGCACGAATGTTCCACTGGATGGTGAATAGAGCATCCCTGGGGAGGAGCAGTAACAGATGACCAGCAGGCTCATAGTGACAGCCCTGATGTTCCCTGAGCACCTCCCCTGGGGCAGGCTCTTCAGGGTGTGATCTCTTTTAATCTTCCCAAACGCCCTCTCAAGTAGGTCCTAACAGCTCTGCTTTGTAGTTGAGATTGAGGGAGAGGCCAAGGTCATGTAGGAGCCTACAGAGAGGAGGCTCACAAGCATTGAACGTCCTGGTGACACTTGCAAATGTTCTAAAGACACCAGGAGTGGAAAGCCACCTGGCTCTGGGATTAGACCACCTGGACTCACAATCTCCACCTCCTGCCTTCCATCCCATCCCCTCCCACTGGCCAGCTGTGACAGGATGGCTCTGAATGGAGATACAACACACATGTCTTAGAACCATCCCAGACTTTAAACAAGATAATGCACATAAATTCTCCTGTCCGGCATTCAAGTCATGACCACTGTGGGCCAGGCTCTGGGATGGAGAAATAGATGTTCTTACCCCAACTTTTGAGGTGACAAAATGGAAGCTGGGAGTTGAGGGGCACAAACAGAACCTTACCCCTCAGAGACACTTAACTCCCATAGGGGTAATCCGACCCACAAGAGAGTATGACTGGGTGCTCACAAGGGGCCGGGCATGATGCAAAGTCTGATCCACACAAACCCCTTCAGTTCCCAAAGAGCCTGGTGGTTCCCTGAGTGGACAGTAGTCCTACCAAAACCCCGGTCCTCCATCTCTGTCCACACCCACCTGCCTCCAAGCAGGCGCTGGTACTCAAGGCGCATGAGGCGGCCTCGGCCCCGTGCCTGCAGCAACGTCAAGACCTTGGCCAGACGCTGGTCACGCAGCTCCTCCAGGATGCCCAGAAGCCCAGCCTTGAAAAACACCTGGGTGGGTGGGGCCACAGCTGTAACCTCCACCCACCAGCATGTCTCCTGTCCAGTGTGACCACCCACACCTGAGTCAGCCCTAACTCCTTTGTGCCCTGACCTTGGTGTGGCCAAACTGGTATTGGGTGTGGTCGATGTCCAGGGAGCCCAGCAGCTTCTCTGCGGCCTTCCTGCTGTCCATGAAGGTGTCATCAGGGATGGCACTGGGGTTCAGGATGCGATACCTGGGACAGCAGGGAGAACTGGTGAGGAGAGACTCGGCAGGGAGCCAAGGAATGAGGGGGCTGGTGAGGAATGTTCCTGGAGCTCTTGAGAGCTGGAGTAGAGTTCCAGTGAGACACATACTGAACAAGTTGTCGGGAGGTCAAGCTGGGGATTGTGGGGGGAGGTGTGGGCAGTGTAAGACTAGGAGGTAGGTGTGTTCCGCTGAAAAATGTCAGTTCCGTTTAAATGCATCCAGTAATGAGGTTCTTTAAGGGGCTGCAGTGCTTACAAAAGGCATGCGGCACTTTTATAATTGTTTAAGAAGGTGATATGGTATAGCACATCTCAAACCGAAGGAACATTTGGGAGAGAATTCTAGCCAATAAGTGGGCACATTTGCATGTGTGCACAGAGCCATGCAGGTCAAGTTGGCTGTGGCCACACTGTGAAGGCAAAACCTGGGAAACAAAAGCCTGCACTAGGGGACTAATGAGAAAAGCAGGCACTAGACGCTGGGATATTTCCAACGTGATGCTGCGCATTGCTACATAGTCTTCCAAAGCCACAGTATAAGGCACTGAGAGACCCCGAGTGCTAGCTGTGGACTTAGGTGGTAATGATGGGTCTGTGCAGGTTCAGCAGTGGTAACATTGTCCTACCAGGTCGGCGATGTTGAAAATGGGGGAGGTTGAGGAGGGGGGGGGGGGTAGGGAGGACATGGGAAATTCCTGTACCTTCCTCTTAATTTTGCTGTGAACCTAAAACTGGTCTAAAAAATAAAGTCATAGTTAAAATTTTAAAAAGTGATGATGATACAGATTTATTCCTATTGATAAGGAACAATCTGCAAGACATATGGTTAGCCCAATGGGCGTGGCTCAGTAGTTGAGCATCAACCTATGAAGCAGGAGGTCACGTTCGATTCCCGGGCTGCAGGCTCCATTCCCATTAGGGGTGTGCAGGAGGCAGCCATCAATTATTATCATCATTGATGTTTTCCCCTCTCCCTTCCTCTCTGAAATCAATAAATATATACATTTATTTTAAAGACATATGGTTACATGAAAAAAAACCACCAACTCGTGTGTGTGTGTGTACGTGCACGTGTCCATGTACAATATTTGTATATACGTCAGCGTGGATGGCTAGTTACTTCTGGAAGAGGAGGGAACTTAGGCTGCTAGTGGCCCAACAAAACCAAACTGAGGAAGGGAGGGGAGGAGCTAATAGCACTGACTGGTTGCTCATGAGGGGCCAGGCATCATGCAGAGTCTGGTCCATACAAACCCTCATTCAATTCCCAAATCTGCATCTAGCTCTGCCTGCCCCCATCTCCAGCCTAAAATCCAGTCTCATCCAGGACTTCTCCTCTAGGACATCGCTGGAGACATTTGAAATTTATGTGTTCAAAGTAGGGACCAATCCACTATCTCCCCAAAATAAAAACCCTGTTTTGGTATCTCAGTAAGCCTACAAGCAGCTTCCCAGTTGCTCAAGCCAAACATTGGGGAGTCACCACCCTTGTCTGTCTTATTCTGTATCCAAGGCCTCAGCCACCACCATCTTCCACTGGACTCTGGTCCACCCGCCTCTCCAGTCACACTGCATCCTTTCCAGTGACAGGAATTGTCTGTTTGACTCTAAAATGTGTGCTCTTATCATCCCCTCAGACTGTTGCCTCCACCAGGGTGAAGGGCAGGGGAAGGTGGCTGTGTAGGGAGAGCTGGGGTGGAGCCAGGGCTGGGACAGGAAGACACCCACCACCCACCGTTGCCGGAAATCGGCGTAGAACAGCCTGTTGGGGAATCCTTGGCGGCAGATCCGGATCCCCTCAAGGACCCCATTACAACGCAGCTGGTGTAGCACCAAGAAAGCATCCATGACCCCTAGACAGGTGTGAGTTAAAGGACAAGGTCAGAGGTGTCATGCCTCAAAGAAAGACCAACAGTCCGTATGGGGGGCTCTGCGGAAGGGAAAGATACAGCTCCCAGTCCACCCTGGCCCCTCCCTCCAATGTTCCCCCACTACCACCCACCTAGCCCCAGGGTGACTACCTGGGGTCTTGCTCTCATTGGGGACAATGCAGCGGACAAAATGAGGCTGTGTGGCCCGCAGGTTGGTCATCAGCTTGTTGAGGTTCTCCTGGAGGTGGAGAGGGGAGAAGGCACACAGGGCAGGGAGGCAGAATTGGAAACCGCAGTGGATCAGCCTGCGAAGGGCTGGGGGGCAGGCCCCTCCACGTGTCTCCTCACATCTGTCACTCTTTCCTGTGAACCTCTGCCCCCTTCTGCTTGACTGGGTCCTGTCACCAGTCATTACTCCCTACCCAACCGCCCTCAGGCCCCCACTCCACCCCCCAAACCCTGCCCAGGCAGCATGGGGACGGGAAGCAGCACAGACTTGCTGTGATGTTCACGTGGAGAGGAGTTAAACATCACTGCAAGTCTTAACGGCCGCCCGCCCAGGGTGCGGGGGACAGACCAGGGAGCGGGGACGGGCTGGAGGCCAAGGGGTGAGGCCTGCATAGGCCCAGGCTGGGCCTCACCTTGTGCACCTGGGACACCGTCTGGAATGATGCTGCTTTTTTCCGCTTCTCTTTCACACCGGACTTCGGGGGCTCGGCTAGGAGAGACATGGGGACCAGTCACTCCAGGGACATCACTCTGAGTCCCCACAGAATGGCAATCTGGTCCTTCGGCACGTACTGGAGCAGGAGCCCGCATAGTTCTCGTAGAGGGAGGCCAAGAGCTTATTCTGCGACTTTTGGAAGATGGGGACCACTGTCTCATTCAGGGGGTCCTTGTTTTTCTCCAGCCAGCCCACGATGCTGTAAGGCACCTGGCAGAGAGCAGACAGGTGCTGAGCCAAGGTGGAGAAACCCAGAGGGAGGAGAGTGGTCAAGCGCTGGGGCTCCAATAGGCACCTACCACACCCGCGTAGTGGACCACCTCAAAGTGGGCCTGGTATTTGCGCTTTTTGTCAGGCTTTGGCTGCTGGAAATTGGGCGACTTCCCTGCGTGGTTATCGTAGAGCTTGGCCCGGAAGCTGGCATCGGAGGCCTTTGGGAACATGCACTCCTCCTCCAGGATGGACAGAATGCCGAGCGGCTGGGGACAGGGAACAAGATTGAAGGACCTCCATTGCGCCAGCCCATCCTCCGGGAGCCCCTCCTTCTGGAAGCCTTTCCAGACGCCCCACCTCAGCCACCTGCTCAGAGGGCAGAGACCACACCTGCACCCAGGAACCCTGTCTTCTAAGACAGAAAGAATATTTTGGTCTCCAGCCCTCCTCTGCATAATTCACAGGTCTGAGTTGTCCTCTTTGCTTATGAGAACTGTGCCAACTCAAACTGGCATCTTTGTACCCCTCAGTCCCCAGCTCCATGATTTCACACACACTCACAGGTACAGTGAGAAAAAGCAGCCGAGTTCAAATTTTGGATTCCTGGGTTCAAACTTACTAGCTGTGGGACTCTTAAGCCTCCCTAAGCCTGTTTCCTCACCTGCAAAATGGGGAAATGCATAATATGTGCTGCTTTCACAGTGAAAAACGAACAAAAAACTGTCAACCACCTAAATAAATGTCCAACAGGAGATTCCAGAAATGCATTGTCTGAAAACCATCTGCTGTGTGAACTACTGTGCCTTCGTTGTGCAATGTTCAATGTTCAAAATCCATTTTAGAGAAAAAGAGGAGACCTGAGCTGTCTGAGTGAAAACCGATGCCCAGGACACATGACTTGGAGGAAACTAACCGGAGGGCCAAGATTCTGGTTGTGTGGGGGTTGGGGAAACATTATTTCCCCTTTACTTTTCACTTTTCTAATTTTTTGTTTTTCTTTCTCCCATTCTTTGCACAATGGGGAGATTTATGTAAACAAATAAGCAAACATACTATTCCTCTCCCAGGGCAGTTCTGAGGGTCCAGTGATATTGTGGCTGCAATGAGACCTTGTGAACTTCAAAACTGTGTCCACCCATGAGGGGCTATAGTCAGTAGTGCTGGGATGCACACTCACATTGCTCACACATAGTCACCAACATGCTTTTACAGTCTCCAGCCCACCTATCACACACATGCACGCATTCCCATTCATGGCATGTACAGAGACATAGAGCTGTGCACAGGCACAAGCTCACTTCAGCGCACAGTCACACGCTTACATGCACACTTGCACATGTTCACTCACTGCACCCACACCCTCCCCGCTGCAGTGAGCTTGCGCCAGGCTCCACCTTCTCGATGAGGTCGATGCAGGGCTGCAGGTCCAGGCCGAAGTCGATGAAGACCCAGTCAATGCCCTCCCGCTTGTACTCCTCCTGCTCCAGCACAAACATGTGCTGGTTGAAGAACTGCTGCAGCTTCTCATTGGTGAAATTGATGCACAGCTGCTCGAAGCTATTAAACTGTAGAGGGAGAAGAGAAAAAAAGGAAGGAAGAAAAAAAGGAAGGGAAATAAAACTGCAGAAGGAGGTGTCGGGCTCAGCAGGACAGGGAGACCCAGAGAAGAACAGGAATGTGTATGGGTTCACCCTGCCCCCAAGCAGAAGCCCAGGCCCCTGCCCCCACCCACCCATGGCCCTGGTGTGGGCCTGCCCTCACCTCAAAGATCTCAAAACCAGCGATGTCCAGGACCCCGATGAAGAACTGCCGGGGCAGCTTCGTGTCCAGTGTCTGGTTGATCCGAGACACCAGCCACCGGAACAGCCGGTCGTAGGTGGCCTTGGCCAGAGCCCCCACGGCAAACACCACCTGAAGTTGTGGGATGCTGGGCTGGGACCTGGCAAGGAGACGACCCTTCCCAGCTGTCCCGGGTCAACCCTGCTCTGCGAACAGCTCACCTGCTCCACGCTCTGGCCCTTGGTCACATACTCGTTCCCCACCCGCACTCGGGGGTGTAGAAGGCCTTTGAGGAGGTCCCCGCTGTTGACTCCCATCAGGTAGGCAGCCTTGTCAGCACCTGGCAGGACACATGGGTGGGAGGAGGAGGTGGAACCAACAATTAGAGCACCTCGGGGTTCAAATGGCCTCAGCCTGGCATCAGGGAGGGGAAGCTAGGAAGGGTCAATTCAGGGTCAACAGATTGTGCAGCTCAGGAGGGTGAGGGTCTGGCGTTGAGTCAGGGGTCACAATCAGGCCAGTTAAGCCCCAAGTCAAAGACTGTGGACAAGGGTTAGGGCTAACGGTCATGAAAAGGACTTTGGGATCATGCCAGGGCCCCTCACTCTCGGTGCCGTCGGCCTCGGCTTGCTCCTCCCGCTGCTTCTGCTTAAACTTCATGTTTCCGAAGTGCAGGAGGGCACCCACAATCTTATAGCAGGCGCACTTCTCGTCCACACTGAAGCCCAGGATGTCCATGGCATGCTGCGGGGGGGATGGCAGGATCAGAGATGTCTGGGCTCCTCCAGGGTCCAGCTAAGCTCAGGGCACTGCAACTGCTCCCTGATCTCTACCCAGCGTCGCAGGGCCCCACGCTGCAGGCACCCACTCTGCTCCCACCCAACATACGTCAGTGGCCATGAGCTCCTCCCCATCATCCATGTTGTCCACGGTGATGACACCCTGGCTGCAGAAGTGGTAGTCATAGGGGTTCACAGACAGAAGCAGCATGTCTGGGGAACACAGGCGAAGAGGGTGGGTCCAGCTGTGCTCACCTGGCTATCATCCTACCCCATCCCAGCCTGGTGGGTCCGGGGCCAGCCCTGCAGGAGAGTCTAGGGCCCTCCTAGGACTTCCCCACCCCCATGTCCATGGGTTCTTTTTCCTTATGGTTCTCTGAGGCATGAGCCCGTCCCTATGTCACATTCATCCCTCCACCACTGCTCATGGCCACCCCTCTGGTCCAGACTCTGTGCTGGGGCACAGCAAGGACCAGACTCTGCCCTCAAGGAGCTTGCAAGAGCGGGGAGCTGCCTAGACAGAGCCATTGGCCCTTCCTTGGGCTGAGTAGGGTCTCTCTAGCCTCAGGACCACAGGAGGGACAACTTGACAAGAGCAGTGCCCAGTTCCCTGCATGAGAGAGGGTTCAGCAATAACCAGAAGTCCCTGGGAGTGGGAGGGGACAGACAGGACTTAGAAGAAAGACAGAATGTCACAGACCCCAGAAGAGTGAGGAAACAGACACCCCAGGACCTGGTCTGATGGGGACAGGCAGCTCTCACTCCCTCCCAGTCCTATGTGCTCCCACCCTATCCATCCCTGGCATTTACCCTGCAGCTCTGGCTTCTTCCCCGAGAGGATCTGGTAGTAGACATGGTAGCCACGCTCTCCGGGCAGCTGGAAGATCACCCGTGACTTCTCCAGGAGATCTGGGAGAAAGGGAGGTGCTGGCCTACCATCTTCTGCACCTCCCCAGCGCGGGTCACCCCAATAGGACTGGAGGTGCAGGGCAGGGTTGGGGGTGAGGGGCAGGGATGTGTGTAGAGGCACTGCCTATATACATCAGCATGTACTAAAGTGTGTCTCTTGCCCCAACCAGTTTGGCTCCAGTGGATAGAGCATCAGCCTGGGGACTGAAGGGTCCCGGGTTTGATTCCAATCAAGGGCACATGCCCAGGTTGCAGGCTTGATCCCCAATGTGGGGCATGCAGGAGGCAGCCAATCAATGGTTCTCTCTCATCATTGATGTTTCTATCTCTCCCTCCTTCTCCTTTCTCTGAAGTCAATAAAAAACACATAAAAAATATAAAGTGTGTTTCTCCGTCTTGCATGTCACAATGTGGGAATGTGTGTGCATCCCCATGTGTAATGTGTGTGGGTATGTGAATGTGGTATCTGTGTGGGGATATTCATTTGTCCATTCTTTCATCTATGCTTTCATTCATTCACCCACGACCCCGCCTTCCTCCAGAGCAGTGCTGGTGTGTCAGTGTCTGTGGGGGCAGAGCTCCATGTGTCTGCACGTGGTCAGTCGGGGCATGAATTATGCTGTTCCCTGCCCATCACCATATGTCTGTGCTTATTCATCAGGATCGGATCAGGAATCCCAAAGTGGGGAGTGGTCAGTGTGGCGGACTCTATGTGCATGTGTCCTGGGCACCTGGTGTCCATGCAGCTGGACTGGGTGAGGCGGATGGGTATCAATCCAACAGGCATTAGGAAGGGCTGCCAGGAAGGATGAGGACTCAATGTGTAGAGATGAGGCTGGGGCAGGATAGGTCCCTATTAGGACCAGAGAAAGGACTGGAGTGGGGTGAAGGCCCAATCATAAAAGGCAGAGGAATGGAGGCTGGGAGACCACATGGAGGCTGATGGAATGTTCCAGGTAAGAACTGAGGGGCCTGAGCTGGGCGGAGGCCTGGGGATGGAAAGGATGCCTGGAACAGGCAGGAGCCAAGGACTTGAGGGATGCTCCGTTTTCACAGAAAGACTCTGTCCCGTCCCCGCCCTCCCTGCCTCGCCCAAACTCACAGGTGTCAATATCCGAAGATGCCAGCTTCCCCGAGGGACCAAAGTGAATGCGGATGAACTTGCCCTGTGGGCAGGGGTGCAGTCTCAGTCGGAGGGCCCAGCCATGCTGCCCTGTCAGCTGGCGGCTCCCACCACCCGTGTCTCCCTGCTGCCAATCCCACTGTGGCCACTCACAAAGCGGGATGAGTTGTCATTCCGCAGGGTCTTGGCATTGCCAAAAGCCTCCATAGCAGGATTAGCCTCGATGATTTGATCCTCGAGGGTACCCTGGTGGGGTGAGGTATGCTCACTGACTGGGACCCGGAGCGGCCGCTGTCTCAGGAAACAGCCCATCCCAACAGGCAGGCTCCCAGGACCTCACAATTGTTGCGTGCTCCACTCACACGGGCCCCATACTTACCCCAGTCTTTGTGGCCGGAAATTGCTGGGGGGAGAAAGAAGACAGTGTTAGAGGGTGTGAGGTCTCACCAGGCCAGGGTGACAGTAGTTAGCAGGACAGTGAATGTTAGCCCCACCCCGCCCCGCCCCCGCCTCACCCTCCCAGGACTGTTACAAGAGGACTGCCAGAAAGTAGGAGCAAGCATGGCAGGGGATTGAGTCTGGGGGAGTCTACAATTAGCAGCCCTTCCCCTCCCCCAGCTGTCTCTGGCCTCTTCCATATCTCATCATTTCCCACACTCCAGGAAGTGGCCCCTGCCCCAAGCGCTAGAGGCTCCTGACTAAAATTCTCTTCAGAGCAATAGCTCAAATGCCCCCTCCTCTAGGAAGGATTCCCAGATGCTTTATGGCTGGAAGAGATCTCTTTCGCCTGAACCTCCATAACCTTGCCTCCATAAGTCCTCCTCCACGCCTCTCCTTTACATTGTGATCAGGCACATCTTCATGGCGCAATTAACTTGTACACATACTGTCAATTAAAACAGCCCTGCCAGGTGCCTACTATTACTCTCCTTTGCAAATGAGGAAACTAAGGCTCCGAGCAGGGAAGTAACCTACTCAAAGCCGCACGGTAAGTGGGAGAGAGAATGCACTGAGCCCAGGCATCTGCCTCCCATGACACCCACAGCCACCTCTGTGTCTCACCTAGAAAGACTTACTGAATTGAGAGGACCTCCCCACCACTGTCCCCTCCTAGCCTCATCCTTGTCTTCCCTCCACTTCCCTTTCCTTCTCTTCCCCACCCTGGGTCCTGGCAGCCCGAACAAGGCCTGCTCCAAAGCTCTGGCTAAGGTTAGGTGGAGTGGAGCTCAGGGAACATGCTCTTGCCATTTCCCTTCTGCCTCTGTCCCCCCAACAATATCTCTGGGGGGACTGAAAGGGAGAGAAAGGAAGAATGGATTCTAAAGTGACAGATACCGTGCCACCAGGGGACTTCGGTTATTCACTCACCTCCAGGGAGCCCGAGACTGAAGCAATCCCCTCAGAGGGATTGTTGGGGAGACAGAGGCAGAAGAGAAATGGCAGGCGCCCATCTCCTGAAGTCCTTTCTGACCAGAGGCCTCCCTGCCCTACCCTGCTCGCTCTGGCCTCTTTCTACCCACCATTCCTATTAGAGGACCAAGCCCCAACTTTCTGCAGCATCCTCACATGGGGTTTGGAAAATGGGGTGGGGAGAGGAAGGAGGAAAGAGTACCAAAAAGTCAACAGCAAAAACAAAACAACAAAAACAACCACCACCACAAAAAAAAGCAAAACAAAATTGAAATAAAATAAAAAATCAAGAAATTCAAATGGGGGAAAGAAAAAGACAAAAAGAAAAAAAACTTAAAGTGGAGAAAAGAAAACAAAATTAGAAAAAAGAAAATGCCCCAGAATAAAGCAAGGCTCAACAGGACCAGGAAGGAGGACTGTGTGGGAGGCGGCCTTGGGCTCTGGAAAGAAAAGGTAGCCCATTGTGGAGGCAGATGGGAGAGGAGCATGCGCAGAGATCTGAATCACTGGCCTGGGGGCTAGGAATGGATGTTGTGCTTCAAAAACAAAATCAAAATGCTGGTCCTCCATTGTTTCAGAAATTTTCAAAAACCATACAGAAATCAGGGGGTGCAAAATTGTCCCCTTCCCCTGCTGTTGGGAATGCTGTCAAGGACCTTTGACTCTGGCTAAACTCCTCATAAGCCTACTTGTTTGATTGACAGCAGGTAACTCTCTTTGGTGCATGAAAACCAAAAAAAATAATCACTTCTTAGCAAAAAAAAACAGCCTATTTGGTAAACTCTCTCAAAATATGAAGGTCACAATGTGAGGGAAAAACTACATAAAAAGTTTAGGAATAGCGATGTGGTCCCACCCCTCTGTGTTACAGATGGAAACACTGAGACGGGCCTGGGACCGGGTGGCACAGCATAGCAGAGGTGGCCATAGCTTCTTTGGTCAAGCCTTGCTCAGGCCAGAGTCCCCCACTAAGGTGGAAGGCTCAGGCAGGGCTGGAGGCTCTGGGGAATCAACATAAAAAGGAAAAAAAAAGTGGGGGGGGGGGACAAAAAGGAAAACAGTGAGAAGCAGTGGTGAGCAGCGCCCGAGTGGGCGAGTCTTACGGCCTTCTTGCCTGGCCCGTCTCCCAGGGCAGCGACGATGGCAAAGTACTGAATGACCCGCTTGGTGTTAACCGTCTTACCGGCCCCCGACTCTCCGCTTGGATGACACAAACATAAGTCACCAATGCCCACCTGGCCACTCTAATTCCTCCCACCCCTCAGTGTCCCACTCCACAAGCAGGGCCCCTCTGCCCTCCCCAACCCAGCTCCCAAGTTAGGACCCC
>PVJN01014772.1:0-45811 GCA_004026805.1 Lasiurus borealis | reverse complement strand
GAGTGAACTGGAGAAGCGCTGTTATAAGAAAACATTAAATCACAGAAAACAATTTAGTCGCATAAGCTCTCTAAAAATCTGGCATAATAATTCAAATGGAAATAGTTTCTGCCTATATACCTAGAGGTGTTAAGAGTTCTTCAGAATTCTTGGCTATAAGCTGTTTGAATTATTAGCTACTGACCTTGGGTCATCACTAAGTACAACCTATACATGTTTGTATGTTTACAGCTCAAATCATAGACACAAACATATATAGGTGAAAAAGAAGGAGACATTTACTTGAGCACAAAAATTCAAGCTGAAATTCAACTTTAAATAGCAAGTAAATCACCAACATTTTTAACAAAAATAATTCTTGAAAAGCTAAATATTATCTGAAACTTTAAAAGCTAAGGAAGTTTTCAATATGATAGATTTCCAAAAAGATAATCATCTTCTTCTATGATGGGCATTAATAGGTATTCTTTTCTTAAACAAAGAGAAAGAAAATAAAAAGTACACTGAAAAATACAAAATATCAGTAAAAGAAATTACAGAACACAATGAATGAAAGACATCCCGTGTTCACAGTTCGGAAACTCAGTAATGTCAAAATGTCCATGATACCCAAAGTAATCTACAGATTTAAAGTAATTACTATAAAAATATCAATGGCATTTTTTTTCCAAAAAATTAAAAAAAAAACACTAAAATTCATATGGAATGACAAGTACTCTGCAAAGTCAAAAAAAAAATTGAGAAAGGAAGCAAAGATAGAGACACACACACTTCCTGGCTTCAAAACATATGACAAAGCTATAGTAATCAAAACAGGATGATAATGCAAAGAAACGTATCTATGGGGCAATGGAACAGAACAAAGAGCCCACATATACAGTCACATGGTCATTGTCAAGGCTACACAATGGGGAAAGACAGTTTCTTCAAAAAACGAGTTTGAGGAAACTAGATATCCACATACAAAAGACTGAAAGTGAAATGTTGTCTAATCCCATATCCTATTAACAAAAGTCAACAAAATGGATTAAAGACTTATGTGTAAGGCCTGAAACTACGAAACTCCTAAAAGAAAACACAGGAGAAAGCTTCATGATGCTGATTTTAGCAATGATTTCTTAGATCTGACACCAAAAGTAAGATCAATAAAAGTTTCTGCATAGGGAACAAAACAATCAACAGAATAAAAGACATTCTAGAGAATAGGGGGTGGAGAGGGTTTTCCACAAACCATATGTCTGACAACAGGCCAAAATTCAAAATAGATATGTATTAGGTATATATATTTAATAACAAAATAGGAATACAAATAATCCAATTAAAAATGGGCAAATGACTTGTTTAGAAAATCCTCAAAGGAATACAAATAAAAACAATAATAAGATATCATCTCGCTAATGGTAGGATTATATGATATATACCTATGTTATTTATCATATATATATATGATAAATAACAATCCTACCAAGATTGCAAGACTGTGTAATCTTGGAGGGAATTTAAATTAGTACAACTGCTAGGAAAAGCATACTAGAGGTTACTCAAAAATTTAAAATTAAATTACTACCAGAAGATCCAGAAATCCAGTTTGGGGTATTTACCCAAAAGAAATGAAATAAAGATTTGAGGAGATAATTTAATCTGTGTTCACTGCAGCATAATTTACAACAACCCAACGTTGGAAACAGCATGGATGTCCATTAATAGAAGCATGGATAAGCAAAATGTAGCATAATGTATACAATATGATATTATTCAACCTTTAAAAAGAAGGACATTATACCAAGTGAAATAAGCTAGTCACACAAGGACAAACTACAAGACTCTAGTTACAGGTTAGCTAAAGTAGTTAAATTCATAAAAGCGAAATGTGGTTGTCAGAGATTTAAGAGAGTGGGAATGAGGAAGTTATTGAATATGCATAAAATTTTAACTTGCAAGATGAGAAATTTTAAGAGATCCGCTCTACAACAGTGCGCATATAGTTAATAGCATTCTATTGTACTCTAAAATTTAAGAGATTGGTTTTCATGTTATGTGCTTTAATCACAATTTTAAAAAGAACATTGAGTTAAATGTATACTTGACAACACAACTCAATGTATTCATAGTTAAAGAAAATATTCTATAATAATAAAAGCATAATATGCATATCAACCAAATAGCCGAACAGCAGAACAAGAGAGACGACCTTCCGGACAAAGCCTGGGATGCAAAGGCCTACTATTGCATGGATTTCATGCATTGGGCTTCTAGTGTAAATATAATGTGAAATGTGAGTATATTTTTCAGGATTGGTGGTCTGCATACAGAAAATATTCACATGTATGTCTATATTCACACATACCTGCTCATGCGTACGTGCACGCGCGCGCACACACACACACACACACTGTATAGCCTTTTTGCCACCTTGCTGCATTTTTTTGGATATGAAACTCTAATATATTTATTTATTTAAATGCAGGATCCAGAATGAACACAATAATTGAGAGTGTCTGATAAGTACAGAGAACTTTCTTGTTCTAGACACTATAGTTATTTTAATATTGGCCAAACAATGAATCAATCATCAGTCAATGATTTTATGTCATATTTAATACATATAGTGTATATATATATATATATATATATATATATATATATATATATATATATTTCTATAAACTCTTTCTCAGGGGTCAGTATTATGTGTTCATATTAAATTATGATTCATTTCCTAGACATCAGACTCCACCAACCTATGCTCCATTTCTAATCCCTTCACAGAATAAATCTGGCATAGATGGCTTCTGACCTCGAGCTTCATAAATATCAGGTGAAAAACGTGTCTTCACTTCTCCACCCTAAACTAGTGGGAAACCAGAGTCCTGTTCACATAAATATTTACTGATGACACTAATCTTCCTTTAACTGAAATAAACAAACACCAGAGTCTTCCTTTCTCAGCAGAGTGAAGTGTTTTCACAGCGTTCAATACATCCACTGAGTTAGAAAGGTGAAGGCATGTTAATTTCTCTGACTGACAGACCTGTTAAAATTGATTTTAATTGCAAGTTTTCAAAAATTACATGAAGAATTAAGTAACCACCTGTTTTACTGGAAGAAATATATTTTCTTTAAGTCTAGAAATTGGAAATCATCTATTCGAATGGGTCCTGGGAGCATTTTATATATTTGTAGGAGCACTTTTGCTTGTCACGAGGGATATTTGGTACACAGGTATCCCAACAGTGAAGGAAAATATGTATATGATTACTAATCCTGGAGCCTAATTCTGTTTTCACTATAAATTAAAATATTTTTGCAGTAACAAGGAATAAAAGTATCACGCAAATCAAGGGAAAACTGTTTCCTCATGTGTTAATATCTTTACCAAAAGCGGACCCTCATTTCAGAAATTTACATCTAAGATGGTTGCTGCACTGAGGACTTATTAAATCACCAATAGGATGGACTTGCATTTAACAGCTCTCTCATTCTCAGCAGCTACATCAGTGGAGGTAGCTCACTGTACATTGTGGAAAAGCCTATTTATTCACAGATCAACACATTTTTTAAAGCACTTTTATGTTTCTCCTTTTTTACATTTTTAGATGGTTATATTGATTACTGTTATTAGAATTACTAGAGGCCTGATGCACGAAATTCGTGTCAGGGGATCGGTCCCCGCCACTGCAGTCACTTCTGCCTTAGCCCCTGGACACCGTGACTTCATCCAGAAGATCGTCCAGTCTAATTAACATATTACACTTTTATTATTATAAATATGTTGATAGCAAAAGGGATGGTTTGTAGAACACTTGCTATGTCAAGGGGGTGTTAGGTCACAATGGCCCCATAGGTCTACATTGCTCACTCCCATGATGGTCCCAAGCCCTGAAATGTCTTAAAAAGTTCTCTAGCATTCTGGTCAAGGAACTCATTATCAATTCACCAAGGCTCCTGGCTCCAGTGTTAACTTTTTACTTAAGTTGAATTAAATGGGTCTGAGCCATTTTTCTGAGCCCAATCCAATAGCTCAAATAACAATTTTTATCATTGTATTCTTCTTTGCTATTCCAAAGCTTTCTTTCTGTTTGCCACTCTAAGTCCTCACCTCTCTCTTCACCTGGTGCCCTCTGCAGAAATAATTCCTTGTATTCTCTATTTGCTTGAAAACTATCATTGGATATTTTCTAGTTCTGGGTTCTTTATTATTGGGTAGAGTGGACATATGGTCATATTTGCCTAGGACAGAATGGTATACAACTTTTGTAGATAATTCAACACATGTAATATTGTAGCATTTTTCTTTTACATCAATGGAGCACCAGTTTGAAAGATACATGTCTATGCCTTCTGTCTTGCTGAAAAAACAATAACAACAACAACAATGAAGTAAATAATATAATTTCCTGAAGAATCAAGAGACCTTTAGCAATAGTCTGGCTGTGTTTAATGTCTAACTGCTGACCTCTCCAAACTCTCACCATTCCATCTTCCTCTCTTGTTCCACCACCAAACCTGTCAATAAGAAAGCCCATGAGCTCTCTTATGTGGCACCAGCAGGAAGTTTAATCACATGACCTGGGTTGAATAGTGTCTTCCAAGAATCCATGTCTATCTGGAACCCCAGCATTGCCAATAAATATATTTTGAAATAGGCTCTTCACAGATGTAAATAGGAGAGAGGCATGGAACAGATTTTCTCAAAGCTTTCATAATGAACTAACTCTACTGCCACTTATATCACTTCTAGCCTCCAGAAATGTAGAGAAAACATTTCTGGTGTGTATGCCACCTGGTTGGTGTTAATTTGTTACAATAATCCTAAAAAATAATATGATATGCAAGCCCTGGTCCATGCATGGAAAACCTTACCCTGGGCCCAGCACCGAACCACAATAAATTCCAAAGCCAAAGAGAGCCTTCCCCCCTCCCTCCTCCCAAAGCCATTATTGGATTTGCTTGGGACCCTGCTCTGTTATTTCCACAAACCATATTAGATAAGCAATAAATCCCTTCAAACCCTCTTGGTGTACATGTGGCATTATCAGCTTCAAAATCTGAACCAATTTTGGTTTGGAGGTCCATTTCACTTCCATTGGAATGACTATATTACCTGTCTTTTAAGTCAAGTTCTCCTATTTACTGACTATACACATTTAGGAAAGCCTTGACTGGAGGCCTGGGCCAGCCAGATTGTGTGGGAAGTTTGGCTTTTTCCATTTCCTGGGAAACCCAAGCCTCCTGCTTGCTCCGTGGCCGTAGCCAGCTTGGTTGGATTAATTTGCATACTCACTCCTGATTGGCTGGTAGGCCTGGCTTGTGGGTGTAGTGAAGGTATGGTCAATTTGCATATTACCCTTTTATTAGATAGGATGTATCCTAGAGGCCCAGTGGGAGGGGTTCCCTCAGCCCAACCTGTGCCCTTAGGGAATGCCCTACTGATGGTGTAGGCCCACTCCCTGTAAGGAACAGGCCTAAGCTGCATTCTGGCCACCCTCTGTGGAGGCTACAGGGTGGCCAATCAGGGAATGGTAATGGCAGGTGTGGCCACCTCTCTCCCATCGCCCCTCCACTGCTGCTAGTCACTGACACCTCCCCCTCCCCATGGCAGTGCTCTCCCTCTGCCCACTGGCACACTCCTTGGCTGGCCTGGTGCCTTCTGTTCACAGGCTCCACCCTCTGCCAACTGGTCATTCCCCATTCAGTCAATTTGAATATTACTCTTTTATTATATAGGATACCTTTCCTTCCAAATTGATCTTCATTTGGAAACATGAAATAACACATTAGAGTGACGAATAAAGAAATATGAATAAGTTTTGCCATTTTACACTAGACGGAATAGAATTCAGTTTTACAAGCAAGCCCATTCAACCTGCTACTGAGGATATAGTCAATTACCGATGTGCATTTAAGAAAAGTGATAGTTTCATTTTCTATTATACATTGATCATTTAGGAAACAACTTTGCAGTCATTAAAGTTTGCAGATAAGGATCCTGACACTGCATACATTTGTCAATGGGAGCGAAAGCATAATTCTATCTGAGACTTTTATAACACAAAATGTGAGATACGATAAGCAAAACCACTTTTCTTCAGGTGACAATGTCATTCAGAGAATTCATAGTCTAGATAGAAATTCATTGTTGCAGGCACTCAAAAAGTTTATTTTTCCTTATGAGGACGTGCCTTCTGGAGTGTATACATACGACTGGATCTAATTAAGTAAAACACGGCTATAATTTTCACAATTTTTTTCCTCTGTTTCTTCTGCCCTTTTCATCTATTACTGAGTCTGGCCAACATCCTCTTAGGCAGCGGGATTTCTTCGTTTTATTCATCCAATTGGAAACCCAACATAGCCAGCGTGAGCTTGTTAATGCATAAATCTGATCATTTATCCTCTCTAATTAATCTCTTCAATGGTTCTTCCTAGCTGGAGATAATGGGGAAACTTTAGTACAACATAAAGTTGAGTTTATCTAGCCCTTGTCCATACAGTAGGCCCTCGGGTTACATAGGAGATCCATTCCTACAATGCAACATAAGGCAGTTTTTGCCCTAAGTCAGAACCCACCTACATTAGCATCTACTTTGTTCACATGGAGCACATACACAGCAGTAATGAAGTGAAACTGAAAAAAGAAAATTAAAAGAAAGATAACAATTCCTGACCTTTACTTGTGGTAAATAAATAATAAAAAACATAAAGCACATATGCACATACCGTATTTTCCGGCATGTAAGATGACTGGGTGTATAAGACGACCCTCAACTTTTCCAGTTAAAATATAGAGTTTGGGATGTACCCGCCCTATAAGATGTGATAATAAGTTGTGATATATTCATACAAAAAGACAACCCTGACTTTTGAGAAGATTTTCCTGGGTTAAAAAGTCATCTTATACGCCAGAAAATATGGTTCGTCAAAATGATGAAACTATTCTTTTTTTTTTCTTTTTTTTATAAATAAGTGGGAGATGGCGATGTAACCACAAAACGATGTATGTCGAGTCCGAAGTAACCCAAGGACTGCCTGTACCTTTAAATTTAACTTTACCATCCACCACTCCCTCTCCATCAGCAATACTATCTCTAGTTGCATAGACACATCATGCCGCTTCATGCTAGATGACCTTGCTCCTGCTGTTTATTCATTGTTAACCCAAAGCCTTTCTTCCCATTGCTGACCTACCATTAGTTAAAATCCTGTTACGTTATGGAAGTCTTCTCTAAAACCTAAGGCAAATGCTTTCTTTTTCTATATCATGAGGTATTGTTTTATTAATGTTGTTTCACATCAGATATAATCATGACTGTATCTGTTTACATGTTATATGCTGAACTATAAGCCTTATTCTTCTTCACTGTCCCCAGTTCCTTTCTCAGGGTCTGGCACACAGTTAAATTAGTTGAATGGATTTATAATGATAATAATAATTAGCATTTGTTGAATGCTTAATATCTGTCAGTCACTGCCATCTATTCTGAGATATTTCCACGTATTGACTCAATTAACTTCCCCAAAAACTTTGAGATAGGTATTGTACTTTCAAATACAGTGATACTTCAAGATAAGAGTGCCATAACATATGAAATTTTTGAGATACGAGCCATCAAGCAAGCGATTTTTGCTTTGAAATACGAGCAACATTTGAGATATGAGTAATCGTACGGATCGGACGTCTGCACCCGACTCACCAGTTTAACGCGACTCGAGCATCTCATAGTTTCCCACGCCTCAAGGTTATGGAACGAATTAAACTCGTATCTAGAGGTACCACTGTAATAATTATTATTCAGGTAATGATTCTGAAATTCAGGACTTTTTCCTAGGCCACAAGCTAGGAATCCAGGCTTGGGTTCTCAGAGATCAGGAGACTAAGGAAGTGTAGGCGATCTGATACCAGTCCATTCTACCATTCAACAAAAATGTAACTAGAACCAATCTCATAGTTTCCAATCCAATGAACTTTATCATAATATAAATTCTTACATCTACTTAATCACACATTAAACAAATTTCTTGTGATTTTAAGTATTTTCTTTCATAGTAGATCTTTTTAAAAGAAACTTTGAAATTGTAATGAGGTTGTATTTTTATGGTTTTCCACTTCAGATTTATAGGATAAAATCAACTTTCCCAATCAGAAAGCGTTTTATTGGCTATGGTTCCATGCAAGTAAGTGAAACATAATGACTGCCCGGTCCGTAATGACAATAGATGTGAGGTCAGGCCTTGGATTTTAATACAAAGGATTCGAGAAGAATCACAACAAACGGACATGGGCCCAATTCCCACAAATTTAGGTTTCTGCCTTCTGCCTTCTGGCCCACCGACATACTTTGCCTATAACAACTAGACTTGTCTCTTGGCCATGAAAGCAGACAGATGGAGAAAGATGAGCGGCAGAGCCAAGCCCCATTGCAGCTTCCTGTTTCTGGATGGCTCCTGAGCAGAGAGAAACTGTTTCTTCTCTCAACGGTAAGCCATCCTTCAATTCCAGAACCATCCCTTAGAGAATGATCGGAATTAATTAACCCAGATTCGTTTTGTTTAAACTTCTTTTTTAAGTTAACTTTATTTATTTTTTTTACAGTTTTAAAAATTGATTTCTGAGAGGAAGGGAGAGGAAGAGAAAGAGAGAAACATCAATGATGAGAGAGAATTGATCAGCTGCCTCTTGCAAACCAACTACTAGAGATGGAGCCTGCAACACGGGCTTGTGCCCTGACCGGGAATTGAACCCTGACCTCCTGGCATATAAGTCGATGCTCTACCATTCAGCAACACTAGCTGTGCTTGTTTAAAATTTTTTTTGCTAAAGGAGGCAAAACACAGAGTAGAGCAGAGAACTGGATTTGAACCCAAGTTGCACTGCTTTCTAAAGTTGAGCCTTTGGGACAAGGACTTAGCTTCTCTCCTGTTTATAAATGGAAAACACAGTCTCTGTACCCTGGAGCATTTGTATTGTGCTTAGCTAACAAATAATTCTCTTATGGAAAACAAACCCTAGCAGTGACTATATTTACTGATCATTTCAACAATCAGCTCACAATAATCAGACTTCCTTTGAAGAACATCTATCTGCTTAAATTCGCCTTTTTTAAAAAAAATCCATTCCAAAACCCACCAGTTACTAATTCTTCTATTCACTTTTTAAACATGACAGCGGGTGGTTTTATGTTGCTGGATTCTGGCTACGGGAGCTGCATGTTCTGTGTCAGGATCTGCCAAGGTCTGCAGTATCTTGCTAGCCAGCAAGTGACAAATCTCCGTTTCCTCGTTTGCAAATGAGTTGGAAAGACAGTTCCTAAGTTATTTTCTGCTGAAAAAAAGATGGCTTGATATGCCCTGTTCTCTTTGTGTGTCTACTGGGAAAATCTCATGAACTCTTCTGGTCTCAGTTTTTTCATTCACAAAATGGTGATAACAATTTTGTCTACTTCAACTCATTGTTTTAAGAGTTTAAAAAAAGATGAAACTGGTTTGGCTCAGTGGCTAGAGCATTTGCATGCAGACTGAAAGGTCCCGGGTTCGAATACGGTCAAGGGCCTGTATGTTGGTTGCAGGCACATCCCCATTGGGGGTCATGCAGGAAGCGGCAGATTTATGCCTCTCTCTCATAGATGTTTCTGACTCTCTGTCCCTTTCCCTTCCTCTCTGTAAAAAAATCAATAAAATATATTTTTAAAAAGTTAAAAAAAAACAACCTATGTGAGTACCAGTGAAATGCTTAGCATGGTACTAGATTAAAGAAACTTTTCAATAAGCAGAAGTCAGACTATGCACAGGAAATACTGCTTAAAAAATTAATAGTCTTTCTCCTTTGAAGGAATATCCCTCCTCTTTGAAAGATACATTCAGATACTATCTGTACAAGGTTGCCGATTACATCATTTACTAAAATCAAATTATTTTGGACAAACACTTAATTGTGTTGGAGTAACTAAATTAACAGGCTGCTTTGGAATCACAGAGGTCAGCTCTCTGAGGTTGTCTTACAGGAACACAGATTGTGTCTAATATTGAGCAACAGAAAAGAAACAGGAAGTACCACAGGCTTTTATTGTTAAACTAGAGGCCCGGTGCATGAATTCGTGCATGGGCGGGGTCCAGCTGGTCTGCCTCCATTCAGGTTGATTGGTCTGGGTGGTCAGGGGGAAGAGGCACAGGTGGTTAGCTGGCCAGTACCACCCCCTGGTCTAACTCCTGGTCGAACCCTTGGTCAAGGGGAGAATTTGCATATTAGCCTTTTATTATAGAGGTTATATTGCAGATGCTGTGTTTTAGTCATAGATGTTTTGCAGTTAAAAATAATCATGGATATTATTTAATTAGCAGGTTACAACTTCCCTGTGATTTGACTTCTAAAACCTTTTAAGATACTGTTTCTTTCATTCATATAAGGAATCTAAATAAAAATATAAATGAACAAACAAAACAGAAATAGGTTCATCAATACTGAGAACATACTCGGTATGAGGGGAAGAGGTTTGGGGGTGACTGGGTGAAAAAGGTGAAGGGCTTGAGAAGCTCATATTTGTAGTTACAAAACAGTCATGCAGATGTAGAGTACGGCTGAGGGAATATCGCCAATAAATACATGACTACTTAGCCGTTATGCTGTATGCCTAAAACTAATAGAGCATAATATTGACTATAAACTGCACTTGAGCAAAAGAATGTAAAATTAAAAATAAGCCATCTATGGACAATGGAAAAGGAGTTGCAAAAAAAGACAATTCAGAAAATGTGGAGGTATACCAACCATTGTCTCTATTATTTTAATTTCTAAAATCTTTAGTCTATTCCAGCAATAGGGACTCTCCTTGACCTAATTGTCTTTGCTTAATTACCCGGCCATGTAAATACAGTTCTGGGTCTTACACTCATTTTCTTGCCAGTTACCTAGGTTCTAACAGAACTCTAGAATGGCTGAAGTAGCTACTATGATCCATAAAGTGATAGTATTGTGGAGTTCAGCATCTTTATTGGCAGCAGTATCCAGTGCCAACACTTTGATTTCGGATTAACAAAGTCAATTTCTCCTGCTAACTGAAGGTTACACGAATGCTCCACACACTCCAGAAAACCTGCTGAGATGCCATCTTGTCCCAACAGTGTCCCGGTCTCTGGATAACAAGCTGACCATGAGGAGCACGCAAGTGTTAGCTCTCCATAATAGGAGGTCACTTCCGCCCTAGATGCTGCAGAGAGGACACATGGGGATACATGACTATGAGAGGTTTATTTTTCAACAGCAGCTTTGGAACCTTGCTCTTGTCCCCACAGAAAGGATAAAAAAATTATAGCCACTTCCTATATTCCAAAAACTAGCAAACTATAAACAATTTCTTCTAAATGGCAAACTATTTTTAAAAATATATTTTATTAATTTTTTACAGAGAGGAAGGGAGAGAGATAGAAAGTCAGAAACATCGATGAGAGAGAGACATCGATCAGCCGCCTCCTGCATGCCCCACAGTGGAGATGTGCCCACAAGCAAGGTACATGCCCCCAACCGGAATTGAACCCGGGACCCTTCAGTCCGCAGGCCAACGCTCTATCCACTGAGTAAAACCAGTCTTGGCGTAAACTATTCTAATACATTGAAATTTCACTTTATTTTTAAATTTTTTATGAGCAGATACTTATGTATGTATCTGGGGAAATATATTGTTTTTCTACATTTCAGTTTATCCAAAGCCATTTGAATATTCAAATGTAAATTCATTCATTTAAAAATAAAAAGTACCTGGGAAAGCGGGATACTACTTTGTTTGGTCTTTATGTCCCATCTGTCAACTAAAAGGTAGAGAAATGTTCTATGCTAAAGCAGATTCCAAATTCCTATACTTTAAGCAGGGTAAGGTATCTGTTTAACCTCTGGTTACTTTTGTGATGTAGAGAGGGTTATAAAACTTGGTTAAGAAGTTGTCTTCATAGTATGTGTAAATTACACTCCAGTTGACTTGATCTCCCATCACTAATTCCAACTGGATTAGTAACCATATGAAGGAAAAAGTAATTTTTTTGCTAGTTTGTAGCAGCACATGATCAGAGCAAAATGTGCAAATTTGGTAAGGAAGTGTATGCCAAGAATTCTGCTCTAAAAACAAACAAACTACAAACAAAACAAAAAAATAAATAAACAAAAAACTGGTAACTTCATCATTATTCAGTAGCAGAAAATCAATCTTAATGTGTCTTCAAGTGGTATCATATTTGACAAGCTGACTCTTTGGTTTGTCTGGTTGTCTTATTTAGAGGATCGCCTAGCTATGCACCATTTTAGATGTTGTGGCACCAGTGTTTCTGAGAAATGGCAGCATAACAGAAAACACATAGAAATAAGCCATGAGACCTGAATTAGTCTTGATATCTATAACTGTAATGTTGAATAAAGGACCACCACATTTGAACTTAGGGCTTTTCATCTGAAGTCCAGTACATTTATAGTCTAATATGATCCCTTAAAGGTGTTATATTCCTGCCAAACCTGACAAACTTCTGAGGCCAAAGTAAGATTAAAAGAATGGATAATAATATTTAGTCAGCATTTGCTATAATCCAAACATTGCAATAAGCAACTTGGATCATGTAATATTCCAAATGATACTGTGATGTTGGTTGTATTTTTATCTTTTTCCCAGAGAAGGAAAGTGAGCATTTTAAATAAATCACCTAATCATTGGCATGGCTTAGACTTTAATGCAGCTGTATCTATTGATATAGCCCATGCTCTCAATCATTATGATATATTGTGTCAATCCCCATTTAAAAAAATTATTGCAAATTTTTGTTGTATATCATTTCAAAGTACTCCATATCATTTTGAGCCACTGTATACCATATAATTTGCTATTATAAAATTTCTCATTTTTTCCTAATTTCCTTGTTCTTCGCATTCCAAATTTTGAAAATTGCTGAGCAAAGGTGCCTTGGGAGTCTGTGTCAATTAAATCCAGTCATTTCTGCCTTCAATAATTTTCCAGAGAATGGCCACTCCCAACACCTTCACCAATCTCACATTAACTCATCACCTTCTCTATGTGGGTTATCTCTAAGTTCTCCTAAGTACTTTTATTCATTTCCTTTTCCCCATTCTGATCTCAAAAAAAGCAGCTCAAACTGACCCTATTAAAATCATAAATTGACTTTTTTTCTGCTCAAAATTATTCAATGATTTCATTTTTAGCTCAATAAAAGTGATGTCCTTTTTGGTAAAGTATGAGAACCTACTTGGTCTAATCCTCACTTTATCACTTGCCATGCCCACATCCTCCCTGAACTCAACTTCTGATGGTCTCCTCTTCACTCACTCTGCTTCCAACCCAGGATTGATGGGTTTATTACTCAGGATTTTCGCTCCTTCTGCTAGAATGCTGTTTTCCCTGATATCCTTAGGGCTTACTTCCTCACCTTCCCCTTGCCTTTACTTAAATGCTATATTTTCAGTGTCAACTCTCTTGGTCATTCTGTCTAAAGTTATGATGTTGAGACACTTCCTACCTTCCTTTTCTTTTTTATTATTTTCTTTAACATTTAATGACATCAAAATATTGTGTTTCTTTAATTTGTCTTACCCGTATTTTCTGGCATATAAGATGACTGGGCGTATAAGATGACCCCCAACTTTTCCAGTTAAAATATAGAGTTTGGGATATACTCACCTTATAAGATGACACCCGTCGTATAAGATGACCCTCAACTTTTGAGAAGATTTTCCTGGGTTAAAAAGTTGTCTCATACACCAGAAAATATGGGTACTTATTTCTGTCTTCACTCACTGGAAGGTAAGCTACATGAGAATACTTTTTGGTTATTGTATCCCCAGTCCCTGTAAATGTGCTTGATAAAGCATAGGCTTTCAATTAAAAGAAGCAAACAAAAGCCTTACAGCAACTGCAAGATTTTATGATGGAAACAGTTATTTTCAACAACTGGCTTTACCATAACCATGTAAAAGGCACTGTGTGATATTTTATACAGACATCTTCATCTTTCTATACAGATTGATTGGCTATGTTATAATACATAATGATATATACATATGTACACATATAAAGTATATTTTAAAATTTAGTTAATGCCCTGGCTAGATGGCTCTGTTGGTTGGAACATCATCTCATGCATCAAAAGGTTCTGGATTAGATTACTGGTGAGGGAGCATACCCAGGGTGGGGACACATGTACCAGAGTACAGGATGCAACTGGCTCATCTCTCTAAAATCTTTCCTCAATACTGAAATCAATATTTTTCATGCATCATTTTAGAACAAGGTTTCATTGCACTTTTTTTCTTTTTTTTTTACCACCAGTTGTAAACCTTATTTAAGAAATCTCATGCACATTTTTCAAAAAAGGCATAAGTACAAGACCACAATAGGGAAAAACATACACTAAGACCAGATATGTTGTGGAAATCTAGTCCCTTGCTTTTAAAACTTGTTTGGTTCATAGTCAGGTTCACACAACCATCCCTTTTGCCGTTAGCCAATGTTCATGGATATCTTCCATCCCTTTTGCCGTTAGCCAATGTTCATGGATATCTTCTTATGCAGCAAGTATCGCACTACACCTTTCCTAATCAGAATGATACTATATGAAGTACATTCTCTCATTACTACCCAGTTCACAAATATTATTATTGTAGCTCCTAATACTACATCTGAGAGAGGTTAAATAAACTGTGTGATGTCACACACAGATGTGATTAAGCTGGGATTGTAACTTCAGAGCTGCTATATAACATGTCAGTATTATCCAGTTGCCAGCAGATGTTCTCACCATTTCTCTCACTGAAACACACCTCAATTCCAGCCACAGCTGCTGGCCTTTCAGAATCCAAAGTGAACCCAAACACCAGTGATCTTAACATTCCCAACAGCATCCCACAATTCCAAGCGAGTTCCCTGAATAACAGAGATGTTTATGACACGAAACGTGCGTTATACATTCCTAGCCCACCTCTGACTAATCTTGTTTTTTTCCCTGAAGGAAGGGGAGCTCAGTTTCTGTGCAGCCTGGAACCGAGATAGTTAAAGGGAATTGAATAATTTCTCAATGTGAAGTAATAATGATATAAAAATTCAATATAAGTCCTATAAAAGGGGAGAGAAAAATCCACTCCAGACAACAATGGAGCATTTTCTAGCGCTTCTCGTCCCTCTTTTGAATGTCTTGTGTGCACC
Source organism: Lasiurus borealis (assembly GCA_004026805.1). Classification (NCBI taxonomy): domain Eukaryota; kingdom Metazoa; phylum Chordata; class Mammalia; order Chiroptera; family Vespertilionidae; genus Lasiurus; species Lasiurus borealis. The sequence goes on along the minus strand of PVJN01014772.1, from coordinate 30,620 downwards.
CGTGCTAGGAGAGTGACTTTGGCTTTCACTCGCTGGCATGAGCGGGCTATTGTCTGCCTGTCTAATGTTTTTTTTTTTTTTCTTATCTGGGTTCTTACAGTTTAAAAGGGGGGCGAGGCTGATTGGGGTTTTTATGGCGCCAAGTGTTGGCCAATCCCCACAAAAGGTAGCTTGCCTTAGAGATACGTCCAATGTTGAGAGCACGCTTCTCCTAAGCTGCCAAGGAGATGGAGGATGGAGCAAGCCTGGTGTTAGAGTCATTGCCTGAGCTGTGCTGCGCTGCAGTCAGTTTGAAACCCATGAAGATGTCACACAAGTAATTTCAATATGTGATAGCTCAATATTGAGACAGACATATGGCCGCAACATTGGAAAGGTAATGGCTTAACCCTGGAGACTCTTTATTGCTCTTTCCCCCAATGCTGGGAGTTATTTACAAATGGGAAGATACAGAAAGGTTTGAGCCTCTCCTTCTTCATTTCTCTTCTCCCCTCACTGCATCCTGATGTTTTTCTAACATACAATGGATTGCGTGAAAATTACCTCTCGGATATAATAATGCAGTGCTAGGAAAGTAGACTCACAAAAATGTCAATTTGGAATAGCACGCTGGGAGTTATATGTGATCATGTGACCATATCTGTCTTCTATTGGGTGCCAGTTATATTATGCATGTGAAATATTTGCTCCCAAATGTAATTTCTTTGACCTTCAGAAGCTCTAAACTTCACATTCAATAGACATTGCCACAGAGTCTAAAGTATAATATATTATTGTTATTATTATTATTCACAACTACTACTTAACACAAAACTATCAACAAAGCCTCTTAGAAAATATCATTGCTATTTACTATGCATTACAAATACTTGAGGCAGGTACCACTAACAGCATTTTGTCAAAGAGGAAATGGAGGTTCAGAGAAGCTAAGTTACTTGGACGAGGTTACATAATACGTGGCAGCCCTGGATCTTTTACCCCAGAACGATGGATCTAATTACTCCGCTGCCCCTACTACCACATGCTTCTTAATATATATATATATATATATATATATATATATATATATATATATATATATGTGTGTGTGTGTGTGTGTGTGTGTGTGTGTGTGTGTGTGTGTGTGTTGAAAGGATCTGTGTTCAAAAGAATACAACTGTGTACTGGAGGGTGAATTTCAAAGTAGGCTTTTATTTTTAAAGCTGGCCCTGACTCAGAAGTGAAATATTTTGTGCGATCTTCTGGGTTGGAGACATATTACTGAATTGCTAAAAAGAACATCTCAAAAAGCACAAAAGCAGGATGATTCAGAGAAGCATCTGGGATCCAGAGAGCTCAAATGAAGCTTCCGAAGACTCGCTGGGGTCAAGACGAGAGAAGATGGATGAGACGGTTCCTTGTGCTTCTCTTGCCATTGGTCCCCACGTGTCTATACTTTCCAGGGACCAGAATTAGCTCATGCTCCGCAGAACGCAGATGAAAGGCAGGCAGGGCTAGAACAAGGCAATGGGGCAGGCAGAGGAAGACAGTCTGCCTTTGGGATGTAGCCTTAAGTAGTGTTGAGAACAAGAGTAACTCATGTCACCTGAGGAAGCCATTGAAAAGCCTCACCGATCAGCACCATGGAGAGCAGCCCATGACTTGACTTGGACATCATGAAGGGAGGGATTTCACCTGATTTTTTCTGTGATGCCCCCAATGCTCAGGATGGTGTGGGGTACTTAGCAAGTGGTGCCTCCCCCTCCAGTTGTGACCCTGGAGGATCTCAGCACTGATGATACTTTTGTCATGAAACCTTCAGGAGAACATATCCCTTAGACAAGCTCATCAGAGGTACGGAGAATGGTGCAATGCATAAGAGCAGTTTAGAAAGGAAATCTGTTTTAGCCCAGATTCTTTTTGTTTAAATATATTTTATTGATTTTTCACAGAGAGGAAGGGAGAGGGATAGAAAGTCAGAAAAAATGATGAGAGAGAAACATCGATCAGCCGCCTCCTGCACACCCACCACTGAGGACTTGCCCGCAACCAAGGTACATGCCCTTGACTGGAATCGAACCTGGGACCCTTCAGTCTGTAGGCTGACGCTCTATCCACTGAGCCAAACCAGATTCTGCTCCTCCCTCTCTAACTGAAACCCACTCCCTTTATCTTTGCTGCAGCTACTTACCTCCCTTGTTTCAACCTCTTTACCCTCTTTTTCTTCTTTAATGTCCTTTGCTTTCCCAATTCATACGCATATTTATCATGAACAAATGAATGAATGATCAGGGAGGGTCCCCAGGATGTTGCAAGCAGAAAAAACAAAGAAAAGTCTTCTTTGACTATTGAATGTGAAGTATTCATATAATGTGAAAGGAGTAGAAATACACCATACACACACACACACACACACACACACACACACACACCTCCCATGAGTTTTGCAACAAGGAGCGTTGATGAAAATTATGGCTTGGCCTAATTACATGCCTAAGCTTTAGTTTACCTGTTATAAAAATGAGGGTTCTCAACATGATTGTGACAGAAATGGCCAAATAATACACAACATAAAGTTCTGAGAAAATTGGACTTTTTATGTTAATAATACCACTGTAATTAACCTAGTTACTAATAATAGGAAAGGAGCAAAGGGAAAGTCAAATATTATAGGCATGTCATTTGGGCAGCTTCACCAGGAAGCGACAACTTTACGCTCCCTAAGGGATAGCATAAAGGAAATATAGATACATGGCCATAAAGTTGGGGGGCTAGTGTGGGTGCTTGCTGCCAGTCACACCTGGGAAAGAGGTCATTGGCAAGAATGAGCATGGTCACTGCCAGCAGGCAGAAATTGGGATATGTGATTTCCCGAATAAAGAAAGCTCACTCTCTAGTGCTCTTGGTTCCTCTTGGGGTGTAGAGGTTGACTCCTGGGTTGGGGGGCTCTCTTGCTCCTGCTTCCTGACATTCTCCCATGTGGTCCATGGCCTGGCCATGTATATCCCTCCACACAATGGACTAATAGACGGTAGCTAGACTGATGCTGATTTGGACTCAGCCGCCGTGTGTAATGGGAAACTCTGGCTCAGATTTCAGCTCTACTGAAATCCCAGCTACCCTTCTTCCGTGACTGGACTAAAGAAAATGGGGCTTTGACAACCCAGGAATATAATTCCATGCAAATAAAAATCATTCATCCTCCTGAATCATAAAATCCTTTTTCTCGAGATATCACAAGACCCCACTCCCAGCACCCAGTAAGGAAGAGAATACCCTAATTTATCCAATAAAAATACTCCTATAATGATTGATTTTTAGTTTACATGAACATTTTTTAAAATATATTTTATTGATTTTTTACAGAGAGGAAGGGAGAAGGATAGAGAGTCAGAAACATCAACCAGCCGCCTCCTGGGGATGTGCCCACAACCAAAGTATATGCCCTTGACGGGAATGGAACCTGGGACCTTTCAGTCCACAGGCCAAGGCTCTATCCACTGAGCCGAACTGGTTTGGGCTACATGAACATTTTATAGGCAAATAAATAAGTGAAGTTATAAAAACTAAATAAATAGAGAAAGAGACCTCTACATTTAAAGCCCATTTGTAGACTAAATTAAATGAGTGCAACTTGGATAAATAATGGCATCTGTACATGCATGTTTCCCACTCCCTCCTGTATACAGCGGTGGGTACAATATTGTTCCAGGTCATAGTCACGCTTTAACAACCTTCCATTGCTCACAATTAACTGCCAGAATGTTGGTGTTTTTAGTTTCTTTCTTTATTTTATTTTATTTTTTTTGGAGTTCAGGGCCAATGAAAAGGTTAGTGCCAGGTAAGAAGTTTCAGAATAAATGCCTGACTGATAAAGGGCAGATAATGCTGGAAAGCAGTGCAGACTAATATCATTTCCATAATAATTGCTAATTCTAAGTGGTACTCACCTAAAGGCTACTGAATACATGCTTTTGCCTTATGCTAAAAGGAACTTGATTTCTTATCATTGACAACACTGCAAAGGGTCTTTAAATTTATTGTGGACGAAAGGAAGTTGTTTCTAGGGTTTATAGATTTTTTAATAAATATGTTGTTTTCTCAAATAACCTATTAAAAACAGCTGGGTTAAATATGTGAGTCTTATTAGTACTCTGTAGAAGGAGAAAAATGCAACTTTCTCATAAATATCAAAATTTATTATGTTCCTGCCAGCATGTAAACAGTTTGTCTTAAAAATAAGGGCCTTGCCAAGACCGGTTTGGCTCAGTGGAAAGAGCATCGGCCTGCGGACTGAAAGGTCCCAGGTTCGATTCCGGTGGGGGGCATGTACCTTGGTTGCAGGCACATCTCCAGTGTGGGGTGTGCAGGAGGCAGCTGATTGATGTCTCCCTCTCATCGATGTTTCTGACTTTCTATCCCTCTCCCTTCCTCTCTGTAAAAAAATCAATAAAATATATAAAAAAATAAAAATAAAAATAAGGGCCTTATTTTTAATGTGTGTGGCTAACAATAAAATCTGAATTTTATTTCTTTAAGTCATCAGTTTTTATTCTGGCTAATTTCAAGGAAAGAGGAGAGGGTGTCTGTGGCTACTTAAACCTGAACTAATCTCACCATGTTACCCCAATCCACTTAATACAATTTTTAAAAATAAGTTATCAGAGTACGACAGAGGGAAAGGCTTTTGTCTTTAACTCACAGATTTATTCTCGTGGCCTAAGGCAGTCTTGCAAAGATATTCCTAACCCCCCTACCCCTGGAAATAAAACAATCATAAAGTAAGTTAAACTGATAGCTGTAGCAGCTAGCTAATGTTCACCAGTCCCTTCTTGTTTGCCTGCTTCAGCCTGGTGGTCCCTGATAAAACTCACAATGCCGAGCTCTAGCGCCCTAAGTGAATGTCGCTTATGGAAATGAATTGAAATCTCAATTATAACTAAAGTTCATTGTCTACGTGCGGCTTTTTCGTAAGCCTTTTCCTAATACATCCCAGGCTTCTGGCTCATGGGCATCATTACAGTTCCCAGCTGCCCTAGGGACGCTCAGGCTTTGGAGAGCTAAACAGCACTTATTGTTCGAGTCTGGCTGAAGAGGCTCACTTTCAAGCATGAGAAAAAAATGTACACAAGCACATAACAATTAGTGAATTTAAAGACACTCTAAGACCCGCCCCTCCGAATGCACTGACCACCTAAGGAGCTCGTATTCAGGAGTGGGAAATGAGAAGAAGTTTCATAACAATGATATTCACCCTGGTATTGGGGGAAAGGCTGAATTTAGAAAAGAGAAGGAAATTCTGGAAAAAAAAAGAATAACATATAAGCAAAAAGGTTATATATATATATATATATATATATATATTATATTATATTATTGATTATAATATATTATTGATTTTTTTACAGTGAGGAAGGGAGAGGGATAGAGAGTTAGAAACATCAATGAGAGAGACATCCATCAGCTGCCTCCTGCACGCCCCCTACTAGGGATTTGCCCACAACCAAGATCCATACCCTTGACCAGAATTGAAACTGGGACCCTTGAGTCCACAGGCTGACGCTCTATCCACTGAGCCAAACCGGTTTCGGCTATAAGCAAAAAGTTTATGCCAGGAAAGTAGAGTGTGCCATGTCTGGTGTGCCTTGGCACAGACAAGTGGCAAAACATTGCCGCCTCTGACCCTGGGCCAATCTTGCAGGGTCTAGGGGGACTCTGTTTCCAGGTCAAGCACAATAATCAATCATTGACCCTCACCGTTCCCTTAGGCTATGAGAGTGATGACCAAGGAGGTGCTCTCCCAGGAGCCATCTCCTGAGACATCTGCACCCATTGTGGAAAAGTGGGACATAGAATCATGAAGTGAACTGTATGGCAGTAGCCCAAGGTCCTCAGCCAAGAAACCATGGTGTATGCAAGGTAAGGCCAGGGGAAAGCTCCCCTCTCTTCCTCCCCTCCTTTTTTTTCAGGAAGAACAAGTACAATGAGAGCTGTGGAAACTGAGCTATCTTAGGGCAAAGCATGAATGCAAATGATAATGGCACCTCAGGAAGTAAAGGAAAACCAACTAAATCCCTAATGTATTAAAACAAAACAAAACAGCAGGAAGATTAAACTTAGGTGAGGTAGATAAGAGATCAATCAAAGGACTTGTATGCATGCATATAACCAATGAACATAGACACTGGGGTATGCCTGGGAGGTAGGGGGGCAATGGAGAGATATGTATAAAAATTAATAAAAATTAAACAAAAACAAAAACCCAGAAAATAGAACATAGGAGGCAAGCTCAGGATTGAGAAGTGACACTGAGACTTCAACTTTCAAAGTGCCAGGGAGATCCATAATGTCTCCGAGTGGGCAGGTCACCATCTAGCACAGTGGTTCTCAACCTTCCTAATGCCGCCACCCTTTAATACAGCTCCTCATGTGGTGGTGACCCCCAACTATAAAATGATTTCCGTTGCTACTTCATAGCTGTAATTTTGCTACTGTTATGAACTGTAATGTAAATATCTGATATGCAGGATGTATTTTTGTTGTTACAAATTGAACATAATTAAATCATAGTGATTAATTATAAAAACAATATGTAATTATATATTGTGAAATATTTATTTCTAATTACAAATAAATGAAATTTTTTCTTGAAGCGAGGTATAGCATGGGTAACAGTCTTAATATAACAACAGTAAACTACATTGCTACATTTTGCTACACTGAGGAGCAGTCTATTGTTTCCTAAGACCATGGGAAATAGGTGTTTTCCAATAGTCTTAGGTGACCCCTGTGAAAGGGTCGTTTGATCCCCAAAGGGGTCTCGAGCCACAGGTTGAGACCGCCGATCTAGCAGGATTCACTTGAGAGGTGGCTGTCACACATAGAGTATAGCAGAACCATTGGCATCTTGAACCAGAGAGGGGAAAAGAGGCCTCATAAATGGCCAGAGGAGATACTTCTTAACTTGCTTAGAGTCAAAGACTCACTTTCTTCATGCAATCGATCAGTTATGTCTAGGAATCACTGGGCGTCTCACATTGCTCAGAAAATATCAACTCACTATGTCTTCTTGGTCAGGGCACTGGGCTACAGCCTGCACTTGGCAGTGAAGCCCAGAGAATGCTGCTTAGAGGCACAACCACCTTTTTTTTGTTCTGCTGTCCCTTTAACATCTCCCACTGACAATGTCACACTAGCATCTGAGACAGAACAATCGTTGACGCCCTATTCCTGCATTTGACATTGACAACTGGACTCCCAGATTAATGTGGCTCACATCCAGAATTAATTACTCTTCTAGTAACCCAGATTCTTTGATTTCCATTCTCTTTTTATTTTTATCTAGTCCAGAAAGGAAGGGAGAGGGAGAGAGATATAGAAACATCAGCGATGAGAGAGAACCATTAAATGACCACCTCTTGCATGTCCTTACCCTTGGGATTAAGCCTGCAGTGGAAATAAACTATGATCTCCTGGTTCATAGGTCAGTGCTTAACCACTGAGCCACACGGGGTGGACTGACTTCTGTTCTTAACAACTCTACAGATGTTCAGCGGGACCAAGTTCCAAACTTCCTCTGTCTTGACTTTTCCTTCTATCTTGAGAAACTGTAGACACAAATAGACATCAGCCTCTTCTAAATCTTAATTCTCTTTTTTGCATTCTGCCTTTAACCACCGCACAGATTACATCTACGTTAAATGCATTAAAAATCCAAACAGTTCTTAACCACTTGCACCTCTATCATTATGGTGCGTGAAATTATCATCCTTCACATGTATCATTGCAATAGCCTGATAACTGTCCTCTGACCTTTCACCTTCCTCTGTCTTCAGTCTATATCAACACAGAAACCAAAGGAATCTAGCACCCTCCCCTACCCCTCCCACTTTAGGACCTGGATTCTCATCACCTTCTCCCTTTGATGTTCCTCAAATGCACTTACAGTAAGGTCTCTCCATCTGTTTCCTGGACCTGAACATCTTTATTCTCAACCTCTCACCCCCTTTTGGTCCCTCTCATCTTCTCAGTGTTGCCTCTTCTATCGGTTGAAAATTTCAAGGCACTCTCACGCCACCACTACTTGTGTGTATTTTTCCTACTTTATATTTTTCTGTAGAACTTATTACTATTCAACATAGCCCTTACTTATTATTTTGTTTTACTTAGTAGTTTATTGTCTACAATATGGGTTGATAAGGATCAGGGCCAGAATTTGTGTTTGTGTAGTTCTCCGCTGAATCTCCAAAGTTATAAATAGTGCCCGGCTCAGAGTGTGGGTGTTCAATAAACACTTGTGGAATGACTGAATTAATTCACACATGCCAAGCAATGAATCTGGAACAAAACCGATTTGTGAACTAATTCCTCTCCTATAATTTATTAGCGCCTGACTTCATGAATAACCCTCTTTCAGTCTTAGTCTCATTTACCTCTATAAAACAGAAATAATGTTGAGCATTAAACAAAATAATATGGGTGAGATGTCTAGGACATAGTCAACATTAAACAAATGATGATTGTTATTGTTATTACAATATTATTTTTAATAATTTGTGTAATGCCTTTTTAATCCTCATTAAATGAATAAGAATTTTTACTTTTATCACACAAAGTAAAGACACATGAATTAAATAAAAAATACAAAATAAGTGAAAATGTCTGGCTCAGAGTTTGGTCCATAGAAGTTCTATAAAGAATGAGTCTTTCATCTGTAGTTAAACTATACTTAAGAAATTCCTCAATGCACTAAATTTCTTGACTTCAGATGCGGGGCTGGGAAGATTTTATCAATTCCAAGACTTAATCTACTATGTTGCTCAAAGAGACTATGCCAAAGGCTTTTGTATTCAGTTATTGAGCTTGCAGTAACTAAGAAGAAGAATTCTTCAAGGCACTCTTAATAGCTTCCAGGCCACAAGAAGATGGTCCTTGTTAAAGAGATTATTTTTTCAACTTCAGGAGAATTCTCGTGGCCTCCCTTGATTTTTTAAAAAAATTAAGTTTACTGGAGTGACATTGGTTAAAAGTGGTCAAGACATGGAAACAATGGAAGTGTCCTTCAATAGATGTGGTACATATAGAGTGGAATACTGCTCAGCCGTAAAAAAAGACAAAATATTGCCATTTGTGACAACATAGATGGGCCTCCTGAATAGTACGCTAAGTGAAATAAGTCAGGCAAAGCTAAGAATCACATGACCCCATGACTTTGTTCATATATGGGGTGACCAAATTCATATAAAAGTGAGACTTGTGGACACAGACAACAGTGTGGTGGTTACCAGAGGGAAGGGGTGGTGGGTAGTGGAGGTTGGAGGGGACCTAATATATGGAGACAGAAGATGGTTTGCCTTTGAATAGTGGGCACACAGTGTAATGAACAGACTTTGTATCACAGAAATAAATGTATACCTGAAATCTCTCTTGATTTTTATTTGCTAATAAAAAGCATGGGAACTCCTGAGAAGGCATTATTACAACTTTTCATCCTGCAGGTAACCTACCTGGAGAAAGTAACACTTCATTATCATTACCGAAAAAAAGACCTAACTCTAGTCTCCACCAAAATCAAGTCAGCTAATTAGCCAATAGGAAATCAGGCAGCATGATAGTCTTTTTCCAAATCACATGAAACCAATTAAAACATTCTTAACTGGTAAGGAGGAGAACCAGCTTCTACCAGCCCGCAAGAGAACTGTCTGCACACTTCTCCCCACCTGTGCTCAGTGACATCCATAAAATGAACTATAGGGAGAGTATTTGAACCACAGAAACAGGAAAAACACTACAAATCAGAGCTATTTTTCCTCCTCAGAGAGCTGATTTCCCAGCATACCATTCGCTCCCCCTTGTTATTTCCCAGGCATGAAATAAACAGCCACTCATTCACCAATGTTAGTGCCGCACCTTCTCTCTTTCGGGGCTGATCTCTGAAATAGATGTATCCCATTTAGTGGAAGAGAATGCTCCTTTCAAATTGTTTTAGTGCCCTGAAATTTCTGGTTTATGGATTGGTAGTGTTTTGTTTGTTTGTTTGTTTGTTTTGTTTTGTTTTGTTTTTAACAGTAAACATGCACCGTGACACATTTTTCTTTACTGCAGAGATATGTCACTATATTTGCAACATGAAAATGGAGCTTAAAGATGTAAAATGTGAAAAGTCAAGCAGAAGGGATTCCCATAATATTTAGCATATTGTCACTGGAAAAATAAGTTGAGAAAATTGAGGCACTGCCACTAATGCAATTGTTTTGCCTAGTGGGAAAGCCAGGAAAAGAGACTGATATGATATGAACTGATTTTTTTCTCTCAAATGGTGCTTCATGGATACCTGAAAATTTTAAATTTAATGACTGATAAACTGAAATATGGCAAGAAGATGCAGTCACTCTGATTCTATCCCCTATGATTTCTACTTATCACCTCTCAACCCTCAGCTAGGTCACGTGAAGGAGGCTCAGAAAAAATTGACTAAACCTTGTGTTATACCATCAGAGAAGCAGCAAAATCACATTCAGAATGACTGTAATAAGAAGTAACTGCCACTCATTTACACATATCTCTTAAATATCTTCACTCTCTCTTCCTTAACAAAGTGATTGTAATCTCATTTTGCTTCTGGGTTTCTAATAATGACTTTGTTTTTGACAATATCAAACGTACCTTTAAAAGAAATTGAAATCGGATTGTAATAAAACTTTTAAAAGAACTAACTTAATACAAGGCGATTTTTAAAACCAGATAACATCAGAAACCTTAAAAGCCACAGAGTTTTACATGAATATCGATCATTTCCTATGTTGGGTACTACTGTATTGCACCCGACCCTCCAACTGTGGCCACTATGAAGTTTAAATGACAGATACAATTCTGCCATAAGGTTCTAAATTCTTGGAAGTTTTAAGAGTGTAAGTTCTGAGTCTGATTTTCTGTCTAGAAAACTTATTACAGTGAATTTCCATGAAACAAGATGTACCAAACATAAATATAGCCTATTTCAATGTGCTATCCTTATTCCTCACTGAGAGCTGTGGAAAGTACAACTCAACCTACTTTAAACTTCACTTTCTATTTATTTATTTCATTCCGCGAGGCACCAATGGAAAGCTTTTCACCCAGAGTGCAAAGCTTTTATGATGAAGCCAACCTAAAAAATGATCCTCTAAATATTCATTATTAGAAAGCCCTTTGAATATACCCTACCTTATCAAGTACACAGTGGATGCCCTCTAAGTGTCTATGATGTAGGTCAGAAATATGTCTTTTCATCAGCCCGTGATGAGCAGAACTGATATGCTTTTGCCAGCAGGTCCCTGGCCGTCCATTAAATAAGACTTGTGTCTGCTCCATCCCCTGATGGAGCAGGGGTTTATGATGCTCTCCAACAGGGTTCTTGTTTCTTGTTTTCTTGGAGCCTGCCTCCTCCATTCAGGGGGGAGTACTGAAGAGTCTGTTAGCTATGCTTCTGACTTTCCGTCAAGGACTTGTTCTATCTGTGGATAAAGCCCCTTCCTTGGGTAATTGGAAAGCCTCTGTGTATGTGATCTCCAGTCTGACAGACTTGATATAAATAGAGAATATTCAGAGCTTTCCCTTGGGCTATCTTTATGTATAGACTTAACAAGTTGTGAAATCATCTCGATAACCTATGCTGCCATTTTTATTTAATTATTGAAGTTTGAAGTTTTAAAAATATTTTTGCACGTGATGGGATGGGGGAGATTGATATTAGATTACAGACCACCAGTCTATATACATATATGATCAAACATCCTGCTATGGTTGTGACATCTGAGATCAGATCATATATAATGAGATAAAGGGGGCAATTGATCTTAAATATTGAAAAGTAGTGACACTTCCTGCAGCCTGAAAATTATTTTAGAAGGAAATAAAGAGAAGTTTTCTTCAAATGTCATAGGATTATAATTGAAAGTCAATATATTTGGCCTCTTGAACTAACGTAAGTAATTTGTGTTTTTGTCTCCCTGACAAAGTTGATATAAAGTTACAGAAAGAAATTGACAGCCAGTTTGAAGTTGAATTGCCATGGTCTAGAGCAAAGAATATCCTTACGTGACATTATTTTACAATGCCATTATAATTTTTGATATTTCACAACAGAATAGTGTACAATTATCCCAAACAAAATTACAAACTAATTCTTGGAATGTTTGGCAACAATTTTGAAAAGGACATGAAATGATTTAATCCTTTTAGAAGGAATTAAGGCTCTGGGAAGGCACTTGAGCATTCTATATTGGCCCCTCTTACCCTTTTTGCCAAGAGGGACCATCTTCTCATAATCCAATTGCCCTCAGCTGTTGCCTGAGCTTTGAAGCCTCATGGTGGCTGGTACCATGGATCTGTCTCTTGCCCAATGGTGTGAGCTGGGCCCTCCCTGGAGAAGGAACCTGAGTTCCCCGAGATATGTGATCAGTGCTGTGGCCCCACCAGCAGGCAAGGGGATCCCCAGGCAGGTGTGGGGCATGGAGGCAATGGGGTCACAGGCTACCAAGGAGACAGAACTGAACCTCACATCACCCTGTTTGGCCCGGAGGATGACTGCTTAGCCAGGGACGGGTAAGATTCCTCAGGGAAGGCACAACCTAAGACAGGCACAGTCACAGAGAGGCCATCAGGAGAGAACTTGGGGGTCAACAGAGGTGGGGCACAGATCCTCACCCCCACAACCTTGCAGGGGGCTGAACCCTCACCTCTTTTGAGGGATGTCTCCTGCCCCTATGGCTGATTCGCTTCCCACGCCCAGCCCAGATCGGGACCCAGGTAACAGACAGAGCCTTGGCCGACAGCAGCTGCCCTGTATCTAAATCCAGCCTAGCACCAGGGATGCTCAGAGCCTACTCAAGAATGCAAATAATCCTACCCACTAATACTTACAGGGCAATCTAAGATTGTTGGTACAGTATTAAATTTGACAGTAAAATAATAATCAAGCTTTCAGATTAATTTAAATTGGTTAATTGAAATAAGTGTATATTCAAGAAAATTTAATTGTACTGGACAAAAAGCTGTTCCTAAAGTATTAACTAAAATTTCTATTGGTAATTCATCTCATGGTAAAATAGCTTAACATGCAATGAACCTAAAGCAGTCATATTTTTGTGCAAAAAAATTAAAATTTAAAGTTATCCAGACAGCATTAAAAATTTATAAAAGCCTCCATTAATCAAAGAAAAAGGGGGGGGGGGCAGTAGGGTAATATCATGTAAGGAAAAATTTATGGTAAGTAAATTACATCTAGAAAATTTCTACTTCAGAAAATTAATTTTCATTTATAATGATAATAGGAAAACACCCATGAAAAACACACATGGCATCAAAATAAGCCAAAGGAAAATCGTTTGGGCAAAAATAAAAAGGACCCCAAGTCAATTTTATAGAAAAGATTCCTTTATTAACTTTTGGCTGAGAATATGTTTATATACTTTCAGAAAACAACTCCAAGACCATGTGGACTCCCGCAAAAGAGAAGAATTGACAGGTCTGCTCCAACCACGAAGACAAGAGGAGAAACAGGCCAGAGAAGGAAGACACTGATGATGCCTTGCCATGCGAGCAGTCAGCAGCTGAGCATCGCTACAGGTCGCCCAGGACCAAACCAGAGAGGGTCAGACCTGCATTGCCATTTGTCCACCATCCACATACCATTGCTGACGTGTACACATAAGGAACTGTCTGATATTGAAAGGGACTCAGAATTGATGGACATTGAAATTGGGACTCAAACATTTTTTGTTCTTATAGGTTTGTTTCCAGTCTGCAGAGGCAAGATTTTTTAAAGAAAAAAATCAGTGGGAAAAATAGATATAGAGGCAAAGGAGCAGTGAACAGACTGTCATACTACAGCGGGAAGGCAGGGAAGGTTTGGGGAGAAAGGGAGCTGTAAGAGATCAATGGAAGGACTTGTATGCATGTATATAAGCAAAACCAATGGATACAAGACACTGGGGGGTGGGGTATGGGAGGCTGGGGGGAGGTCAATGGGGGAAAAAAGGAGACATATGTACTACTATTTGTAATACTTTAAACAATAAAAATAAATAAATAAATTACAACTAAAAAATAAAATAAAAGTAGTGAAGAATGATTTTTATCTTTCTCCTGATTCTCCCAAGGCCAGAATCATAAATACTTCAATTCATTTGAAGGAATGGGATTTACACAAAGACCTGCCTAACTTGGTTAAAAAAAAAAAAGTAAACTTTATCTAGAAATATTAAAAAAAAAAACTCTTTTTCTTCAAAAATGTTGGAAAATATGAGACAGATTATTTCCTGGTAGCTCAAATATTAACTCTCTATAGCAATTTACGTATGGTGAGTAACGGTTTGCCAAGACATGACCTTACTCTGAGGAGATGAAAGAGGACTCTCTCCCATTTACAGCTATGCACCCTTTCTATGTCAGCATCGCTAACGGGTTTTAGGTAACTATAATGAGCCTGCATCCCGTACATATGCTCTTCTCAGTACACAGAGTATTATTTAACCTGGAGAAGACAGTTCGTTAAATCAATTAATTTAGAAATTATGTCTTGATTTGATAATTATTTTCATGTCCCTTCTATGTAAAACAACCATCTCTTTGAGATGGGCTTGCATGATTACCTACTGAACAAAGGGAAAAACTGATTAAGGGACTCCATTAATAACAGCTTCTGCTCTCTGAATTCTCATTAGGGAGATAAAAAGACAAGCTGCAGAATGAGAGAACGTATTTGCTAACTACATATCTGACAAAACTCATACATAGAATATTTAAGGTATTCTTAAAACTCACAGTAACACACACACACACACACACACACACACACACACACACACATACACACACAATTAAAAACACCCCAAAAAGAGCAACAATAACAAAAATAACAATCCAATTAGAAAAATGGGACAAATACATAAAAAGACATTTCACTGAAGAGAATACAAATCTGGTCAATAGGTATAAACAGTGATGCCAACATGTCAAATATCACTGGTATGTAAGGAAATAAAAATTAAATCTTGATGAAATAATTAGAGAAAAAGCTTTTGACATTGATCTTGACCAGCTGTTCTCAACCTGTGGGTCGCGATCCCTTTGGAGGTCTAAGGACATTTTCACAGGGGTCGCCTAAGACCATTGGAAAATACAGATACGATTCATAACAGTTGCAAAATTACAGGTATGAAGTAGCAACAAAAATAATTTTATGGCCCTGACCGGTTTGGCTCAGTGGATAGAGCATTGGCTTGTGGACTGAAAGGTCCCAGGTTCGATTCCGGTTGGGGGCATGTACCTTGCTTGCGGCCACCTCTCCACTGTGGGGCGTGCAGTAGGCGGCTGATCAATATCTCTCTCTCATCGATGTTTCTGACTTTCTATCTCTCTCCCTTTCCTCTCTGTGAAAAATGAATAAAATATATTTAATAATAATAATAATAATTTTATGGTTGGTGGACACCACAACATGAGGAACTATATTAAAAGGTCACGGCATTAGAAAGGTTGAGAACCACTGGTCTTGACAATATACATATATATATACTTTTAGGTGACACCAAAAGCACAGCTGTAAGAGCAAAAATCAACAGGGGGACTCAGCTCCTATTTTACCCTTAATAGTCCCTCACAGGCCTGGCTGGCTCTCAGTTCACATTCTGAGGACCCAGGGCCAGGGCACAGTGGGGTGGCACTCAGATGGCTGGCATCTGCCAACGTGAAAACCTGGTAAAATCAGTCGGGGCCTGAGGCAGCCGTCCTAGTTTCTTTGTGGCAGAAGTTGGCACGGCCCTTGCAGAGCAGACCCTAGTATCCCGGCTGCTCCCCCTGAGCAGCACAAACAGGTGGCCCTCCCTGTCTTCCTTGTTCCCAGTCTCTCTGTACCCCTCGGCTTTGCCAGTCTCTGTGTGGGCTGAGACCAGAGAGGGTCCTTCCTGCAGGGGCCCTACGGGCTGTGGAAGCTGGCAGACCACCCCACTCTCCTTTTCCCAGCAAGGCCAGCTCTTTCCGCCTTTCATGTTGCAAATCAAAACCGCAAAGGCCAAGAGACACATGAAAACATGTTCAAAATCATTAATCATCCGAGAGATGCAAATCAAAACGACAATGCGATACCATCTTACACCGGTCAGAATGGCAGTCATCAACAAATCAACAAACGACAAGTGTTGGCGAGGATGCGGAGAAAAAGGAACCCTTGTGCACTGCTGGTGGGAATGCAGACTGGTGCAGCCACTGTGGAGAACAGTATGGAGTTTCCTCAAAAAACTAAAAATGGAACTCCCATTTGATCCTGTAATCCCATTCTGAGGAATTTATCCTAAGAAATCACAAACACCAATCAAAAAGGATTTATGCACCCCTATGTTCATAGCAGCACAATTTACAATAGGTACAATTTGGAAACAGCCTAGGTGCCCATCAGCAGATGAGTGGATCAGAAAACTGTGGTACATCTACACAATGGAATTCTATGCTGCCATTAAAAAGAAGGAATTCTCACCATTTGCAGCAACCAGGTTGGAACTGGAGAGCCTTATGCTTAGTGAAATAAGCCAGTCAATGAGGGAGAAGCATCAAATGATCTCACTCATTTGTGGATAATAAAGAACATTGTAAACTGATGAATAAAAGGATAGATACAGAGACAGTAAAGCTTCAAACAGACTGTGAAATCACAGCAGGAAGATTAAAGTTAGGTGAGGTAGATAAGAGATCAATCAAAGGACTTGTATGCATGCATATAAGCATAGCCAATGAACATAGACACTGGGGGGTTGGGGTATGCCTGGGAGGGAGGGGGGCAAGGGGAGACAAGTATAAAAATTTTAAAAAAATAATAAAATAAATAAAATAAAATATCTGGAGTACTGAAAAAAAACGCAATGCAATGCCACTTTTCACCTGTGAGAGTGGCTACTTTAAAAAGACAAGAGAGAGGGCATGTTGGCAAGTTACGGAGAGAAAAGGGAACCTGGTGCACTGATGATGGGGATATAGACTGGTGCAGCCACTGTGGAAAACAGTAAGCAGAATCCTCAAAATGTTTAAACAGAAGTATCAGATGATCCAGCAATTCTATCTCTGGGTATTTGTATATAAGAAATGAAATCACTATCTTCAAACAGATACCTGTACTTCCTGTTTATTACAGCATTAGTCACAATAACCAAGACATAGAAGCAACATGTGTCAATTGACTAATGAATAAAGAAAAAATATACAAGTATGCAATTTATTTTATTCTATAAATATAATAAAGTATCATGTAGTTATAATGAGAAGGAAATCTTGCCTTTGCAAAACATGCATGAACCCAGAGGCCATTAAGCTAAGTGAAATAAGTCAGACAGAGAGAAAAATAATTTCGACATGACCTCACATGTGGAATCTAAAACCATTGAACTCAGAAAGAGATAGTACACTAGTCCCCCCTTTATTTAAGGGGTACATTCCAAGAGCCTCTGTGAATGCCTAAAAGCACAGATAGTAATAAATCCTATATATATGGATGTATGATAATGCTTAATTTATAAATTAGAGTAAGAGGTTATCGGTAAGTAATGAAATGGGACAATTATAACAACATACTGTAATAAAGATTATGTGAATGTGGACTCTCTCACATTATCTTATTGTATGTAATTACCTTTTCATTTAAAGAAAGTGATTTATGGCTTCTCTTTGGCATACTTGAATTACCAACATAACTACTCTTGTGCTTTAGGGCTACTGTTCATAAGAGTTATTTAAATACTGTGATACCGCAGCAGTCAACGTGATAACTGAGATGGCTAAGTGACTCGTAGGTAGGTAGCATGTACAGTGTGGATATACTGGACAGAGGTATGACTCACCTTCCAGGTAGGGTGGACTAGGACAGCAAAGGAATTCAACATGCTATTCAGAATAGCATGCAAATTAAAATATTAATCCTTTCTTTCTCGAATTTTCCATTTAGTATTTTTGGATGATGGTTACCATGGGTAATTGAAACAGTGGAAGATAAAACTGCCAATAACGGGGGGGGGGGTTTACTGCAATTGTAGATTGATTTTCAGCAGGAGCTGGGGCGAGAGAAATGGTGAGATACTGGCCAAAAGGTATAAACGTTGAGCATGATGAATGGCTTCTGGGGAATTTAATGTATAGTTAACAAGATGGTAGTGTATAGTTGAAAGTAAGAGAGTAGATCTTAAATTCTGTCACCATAAGAACAACAAAATGACAATTATGTGAGTTGAAGCATGCGTTAACTGGCCATATTGAGGTAAACATTTCACAATGAATACATGCATTGAATTATCACATTGTACACTATAAACTTACACTATGTTACAAGTCCATTATATCTTAAAGCTGGAAATAAAAAACACAAATATGAGACTTCCATTTAATACAGCAATGGCAGTTCCGGGAAATGTATTAAAATGCTATGCCCACACAAAAACCTGTTCATGAATGCATATAGCAATTTTTTTTAAGTATAATAGTCCCAAACTGGGAAAATAAAAATCAAGAGATCTTTCAACAGGTACAAAGTTAAAAGTTAAACAAACTGTTGTATAGCCTTACTATAAAATACTATTCCTTTGAAAGAGAAGGAATAAACTGCTGATATATCCAATAATTCAAGTGAATCTCCTGAGAATCACAGTGAATGAGAGAAAGAGAGAGAGAGAGAGAGAGAGAGAGAGAGAGAGAGAGAGAGAATAGGAAGTTCAGACAGAAGTAGAGTTGTGAAGAGTTCAGTTCCCTGCTGCTCATGAGATTGGTACAAACATAAGTTGCTGTTTTCTTCTTGTTTTTTTTTTTTAATATATTTTATTGATTTTTTACAGAGAGGAAGGGAAAGGGATAGAAAGTTAGAAACATTGATGAGAGAGAGACATCGATCAGCTGCCTCCTGCACGCCCCACAATCAAGGTACATGCCCCTGACCGGAATAGAACCTGGGACCCTTAGTCTGCAGTCCGACGCTCTATCCACTGAGCCAAACCAGTCTCGGCTCTTCTTGTTTTTAAATTTTGTTTCCGTTTCAGGTCACATTTGTCACTAGAACAATTCTCTTTTTCACTTGGGTTACTTACATGAGTCTTTTTCTCCCACTAAACAAAACAGCCTAACTCAAAGAAGGCAGTATCCACCCTCTCGCATCGACAGAAGAACTAAATTGCAGGCAAAGGAGTGAGACCCACACACTTAAATAAAACCTCCTTCAAGTGTTTTATTTTCTCTTTGTTGGTTCATGTTTTTCTTGAATGCCGGTATCATATCTTTACCTTACCAATGCCTTCTCACCTTTACAGAGCCCTTTACATGCTACAAAACACCTCCAAATCTAGATTCTTATGCGAGTCTTAAAACAAAGGGATCCCCTCAAAAACACAGATAACAGATAACATGGGTCCCATTTAGCTTAATCCACATACTGTGGTGAAGTTGTTACAAAACAAATGAAAAACTTCCTGGATGCTCTTGAGTTGGGAATTCAGAAGAAATCCCTGTTCTACATGCAACCCAGAGAGAGGCAGATATTCACAGGCAAATGTACGTGCAATTTCACCTGCCGAGGTCCCCAGGTTCTTATAACATTAAAACAGCATAAATGATGCAAGTATGATTTGCCAATTAAAATGCCAAGTACAAATGTCTCCCCAGCCATAGATGAAGCTTAATGTTACTGTAATTGGATGGGTTTTTATTTTATTTTATTTTTATTTCCCCCTCAACACATTAGAAACCCCACAGAAGAGTGAGCAGGTGATTTTCCATGCCAGAGACCTGGGCAGTAAGGGCAAGCTCAAGTGTGGCCTTGACCGGGGATGGCATATCTAGCCACAGACGATGCCATCACTCAGGCCCAGCTCACAGACTGTCACCTGTTGGAGTCGCTCAGAGTTTCATTCTTCCCCACCAATTCAGTCAGCCAAGTTCAAGTTTCCCAGCAGCCCTACAGAAAATATGTCCCTGTTGTCACCACATCAAGCTTTCCAGCCTCACCAGCTGGGTACCTTCCCCAAACACTTTGCTTCAACTGAATGACCTAACTGGTGCCCACGTTTCAGAAACCAAAAAAGGCAGAGGGCATCACTCTTCGTTTGCCTCCATTATTCTGCATCCTTGTCAGACCACTCTGCCACTCTGTCTGCTCCAGGGACAGGGCGAAGAAACATCTGTAAACATCTGTTCAGAAACAGCTGGACCCCCGCCCCTCCGCCTGAATCACCACTAGCAACAGTTAAATGAGGTGGGTGCCTTCCCCACCTGCATCCTCCGTCTGTAACGGACTGAAGCCCAAATGAAAAGAAAGAAACGGCTAGACAATTAGCCATGTGTTGGCATCCACACGGGGGCGTTTGGGAGAGAAGAGAAATTCTCGGTGGTACCCAAAGGATATTAACATCTTCTGAAATGAAAGCAACTATCCCACAGTCAATGAATCTTTCAGGGATTCTAAGGGAGAAAGCTATATCTCTCACTTACCTGCGGCAAGTTGTCCATGGACCAGTTTCCCTGTCCGCTAAACTTGAATCCAGTCAATTGATTGATATTCCAAAGTAGTTTCAGGATGTTTCCATATTGGTGATCTAGATACTTGTTATCTCTCTGCATCCAGTAACTCCTGTATGAAACAGAACAAAAGGACACAACAAATGGTAAGGGAAGATTATTTGATTCGGGGCTTACAATGCAATACAGACAGCCCTTGGGTTATGTCAGACTCAACTTAAGTTGTTTCGTGGTTACATCACCATCTCCCACCCTATATAATAAAAGGATAATTTGCAAATAGACCAAATGGTAGAACAACCAAATAACTAAGCAAAGCGTAATATGCTAATAATACACCAAGGCTGCTCAACTGCTAGCTATGATGTGTACTGACCACCAGGGGGCAGATGCTCTGACCCGAGGTTAGCTTGCTGCTGGGGTCCAGCTGATCAGGACTGAGGGAGATGAGTTGGATATGCCCTGGAGCCATCCCCAGCCCAATCATGCACTGGTGGGGTCCCTCAGCCTGGCCTGAGTCCTCTTGCAATCCGGGACCCCTTGGAGGGATGTCAGAGAGCCAGTTTCAGCCTGACCCCACAGGCCACTCCCCTGGGAAAGGTGCCAGACACAGGGTTCATGGCTGGTGAGCACTCTGGAGCAGTGTGAACCTCTTCCAATCAGGATTGATTGGGCAAAAGCCCGCAGCAGACATAATGGGGTGAGGATGAGCGTGAGTGGCAGGTAGGAGCTGCAAACAGCTTTGGACAGTGGGTTTCAGCCCGATCCCTGCAGGCCACCCTAAGGAGCCCCACTCGTGCATGAATTCATTCATTAAGACTCTAGTTTATTTATTTAAAAAAAAGTTCCGCTAAGACCGGTTTAGCTCAGTGGATAGAGCATCAGGCTTCAGACTGAAAAGTCCAAGGTTTGATTCCGGTCCAGGGCATATAACTTGGTTGCAGGCACATCCCCAGTAGGGAGCGTGCAAGAGGCAGCTGATCAATGTTTCTATCTCATCAATGTTTCTAAGTCTCTCTCCCTTCCTCTCTGTTCAAAATCAATAAAATATATTAAAAAAATAAAATAAAAATAAAAAAGTTCCGTTATTTTGACATATGTACCTATGTGCTTTATGGTTTTTTTTTTTTTTATTATGTATTTACCTACAAATAAAGGTCAGTCATTGTTACATTTCTTTTACATTTTTTTTAGTTTCACTTTGTTCCTGCTGTGTATGTGCTCCATGTGAGCGATGTAGGTGCTTATTTAGGTGGTTTCCAACTTATGGTGAAAATTAAATTATGGCTATAGATCATGTAACACAGAATTATACACTTGAAATTTATATAAACATATATATATATATACTAGAGGCCCGGTACGCAAGAATAGGCCTTCCTTCCTCCAGCTGCTGACCAGAAGGTCATCCAGAAGGATGTCCAGAAGGATGTCCGACCTAATTAGCATATTATGCTTTTCTTATGATAGATGTCAATGCGATAAATTAAAAAATAAAATGATGTACTTAGGAATATGTAATCCTCAGTAAATGGTGGATGATCAGTTAGGTTTTAGCTCCTATTACTCTCACTAAAAAATAGTTGACCACTGCCGAGACCGGTTTGGCTCAGTGGATAGAGCGTCAGCTTGTGGACTGAAAGGTCCCAGGTTCGATTCCGGTCGAGGACATGTACCTTGCTTACAGGCACATCTCCACTGTGGGACATGCAGGAGATGGCTGATTGATGTCTCTCTCTCATTGATGTTTCTGACTTTCTATCTCTCTCCCTTTCTCTCTGTAAAAAAAAATCAATAAAATATATTAAAATAATATTTAACCATTTCTATTACTTTTTTAAATATAAAACTGTATTGAATGTTAATGTGGTTTTGCATCTGCAATTACATCTAGCAGAAGTCCAGGTGAATGGAAAGGCTAGTTTATTGATTATAGATTTCATATCTGTGATTGACTACAATTTGCTTGTTATTGCATGCCCTGAGAGGGTGGAAAGTAATCTAACAATTGAGAAATGATCATGGGCATGATGCTATGCCTGTTGCAGACTCTTCTAGTACATGTTCAAGAAGCACAGTACAGCTAATAGTTTTTAAAAAGAAGGAGAACCCTGAATTACATGAGAGGGTAAATATAAATTCTAGAAAACACTCTACGTATATGTTAGTTCCAATTCTGATTCAAATTACGAAATACCTATAAAACATCTAATCTATTTTATTACCGTCTTACTGATACATTTTTAAAAACCATTTATTTGAAATTCCCCATGTATAAAGCACCATTAAATGATTTACATGATTATCTAATTTATTTATGTGGGAGGAAAAGTTGTGTTTCAATGTAAAACCATATACTGTCCATAGTACACCCTTCTGTTTACATGATCCTGATTCCATAGAAGAATTCTACAGAATTTACAACTCTGTAAATTGTAACTATTAGCAGTACAAAATAATTCTTCTCTATAGAAAAAAAATTGTATTTTGTCCAGTCAAAGGTCAATAGCTTTCCCTCTCCACTAATGGAAGAAGCTAGTATTACCTCCATTTGTATTTTCATCTCAATATTCCTGGTTTATAAAATATGCATTTATTTTAGTTTTTTTTCTTTTACTAAGTTGTAATAATCCTGGTTCTCTCGTTTAATGAGCTATGTAAAATATTTACTACCTGTTCATTTTATTTTTGCATGTGTGTTATGGTTTTACCTGTTCTGAAATGATCTCTACCATTCTTAAAAAAATTCTGATTGTTTAGTACGGATTGTTTAGCACATTTTAAAGCCAATGAGCTGAGGTTCAGCAAGGTCCTGTGACTGGCCTCGGGACCACAAACATCCACTGGGCATTCCTGACTGTTAGGCACAGTGAGATATGAACAAAGCTGTCTTTATGGCCAAGGTCAAGGAGACCAGATTAGGTCAGGTGCCTCAATAGATATCCAGGACCTAAAACCATTTCACAAATCTTCACTATTCAAAACGCACCACATACTATATGAAATACTCAACTCAAATAGATTCAAACAGTGTTATGCTCCTCACTACATGAACTCATTCTGTGAACTTTCGATAACTAAATTCAGGAATCCAGTAGATGTGTGCAGAGAAAGATATTCAACTGTGCTCTTTTAGTCCTGAGTCACCTTGTGAAGTAGGCATTTTTACAGATAAGAAAAATGAAGCCACAGAAAGTGATTTACAGTAGAAAGAGATAGCGGATCACACAGCCCATGCCCTCGTTCTATAGATGGAAAAGCAAAGCTCGGGGAAGCAGGCTAATTTTCCAGAATCTCTTGTTTGGTTAGGAGCAGGTTTCTGTCTCAAATGTCATTGCTTCTACCTGCTCCTGCATTTTTTTTCACTTATCTGGGACCAGTATTATAAGAAAATGGGGTACAAATCTATCAAATCCAGGGAGACAGGTAAGGGGAAAATTATTAAAACTTGCTGAAGACTATCAGAATGCACCAAAGGCTCTTTCCAAACTCATTTACCCGTGTATTATTCACCCGGCACATCTGAGGATTCATGTCTGAACTCCTTTTTCTTTCTGCTTTATTATTATAATTGTATATATTTATTTATTTCCTACTCATACAATACTAGGAGACATTTTTCGTATTTCATAAAGAAAGTGATTACCATCATCCACAGTAAGACAAAGATAATCTAAGAGGTTAAATGTCTTTACGGCTGGATTTAAATCAACGTACAGCTGTTCTTTCATAATATCAACCCTAAATGAGAACAGAAGTATATAGCTGACTGAGTAATATGACTATGGAAAAATCAGTAAATCCATGGTAATGGATTTTTCCATAGTATTATGACTATGGAAAAATCAGTAAATCCAATATGTTTAGTGGGGACAAAATTCAAATGATGGGGTTTGTGTGACACCAAGAATACACTAGAGGAGAGAATCACTTTCCCATGCTCCTCTGCGGCCCATGGAGTTTGAAGAACTCAACAGAAACCCACAGTCTGGCCAACTTTGCAAATAAGTCACCTTTGCTCACAAATCCAGGTACAGGTTACCACTGTCAGTACCAACAGGAGGACAGGAGTGACTTCTGATTATCCAAACTTGCAGAGGAAGGCACAAAATCTGGGCAGATCTCAGAAACTCCAGGCAGAGCACATTGCTTTTCATTCACTTATAGCTACATAGTCTAGAAACTTTTGGAACCACGTAGCTGTTAAACCATATAATCAAGCAGATTCTAAGTTTGTTTATGTGTTTATTCATTTATAATTTATATTTATTGTTAAATGTATTACAGATCCTCCCTCTCCTATTGAACCCCTGATTTCCACTCCACCCCTCCCCAGGCTTTTGCCACACTATTGTCTATGTCCATGGGTTATGCATATCTGCATATAAATTATTTGATTAATCTCTTCTGCATACCCCTCCTTCTCTCTGACATTTGTGGGTGTGTTTTATTTTTATTTTTCACACATCAACCTAACTCTTCTTATCTTTCATCTCCTCCTCTACTCTCTCTTTCTTCTCCCATTTTTGTTTCCTCTCTTTTCCTAATTTTTCTCCTCTCCCTTCACACAAGTATTTCTATGAGGAACTTCTGGTCATAGATATCTGTGTAATTAATAAGCTTCACTACATCACCTCTCAATAAGCAGAATGGAAGAGAGGTCACCTGTTAATAACATCCTGACAGGGTAAGAGTGCTATAACACATAAACAGCAATGGATCATTTTTGGTTAGAAAATACATTTTCCTTTGATGAATCCTGTAGGGAGAGGTTATAGGGTTAAGCATCGTAATGACCTGCTGGCAAAGCCGAAAAAAATTCCCAGCTTAGAGGGCACAGCCCTCTTAGCATAATTAAGCTTGACCTTGTGACTGCTCCCTAGATCTTTCCTGGGTAGCTAATGGGCTGTGGGAGGGGCAGCAAGCGCTGCCAAAACAAGTGAAACTCACCAGAACATTGTAAATTACCTTGGTTACCTCTGATTACAAAATAAAGGCTCAGCTTGCCGTCTGGATCTGTTCTGTGGTCTCAGTCACACACAGAAGATCCACCTGGACCCAGCTGATTCCCTGTCTGTCTTTTCTTCAGCCTTCGCCGACCCTCCCTCAGGGTCACTGAACCCTTGGCTGTGCTGGCGAGGCACAAACCCAGTTTTTTATGTCCCTTCATCCACTCATGTCATGCCTCTCACCTTGGGCTCTCTTTCTGTTAGGCCTTCCCACCCCTCAGGGTCTTTCCCTTAGAAAATTTAAAAGCTTCTGTTCCTTTCTAAGGCATCAAAATTCCAACGGAGTCCTATACTATGTAAACCCATGCTAATTTCCGTCATTATGCAGATGTCCAAATATATTGCAGGTTTCCACCTAAACATGTTATTTCCCTCCAGAGTCAAAGGCACTCAGTGAGTGATCGATCCCTTTGCTGAAATATAATCCACGTATCATGAGGTCACCGAATGGTTGAACTCCTGCTATGAAAACAGGATGCCCTTAGGGGAAGTTGGTGAATTGAGCGATGTCAAATTGCAGTGTATATTTAATATGAATTGACCGGGGGAAAACGGTACAGGAATTTAAATTTTTAATGACTCATAATCTGCCACTTTGGTGCATTTTAACTATTTCTGATTTTGTTTTCATTTAACAAGCTTCCTGCCTACCTCTGAGTGGCCAGAAGAGCAGAGTAAAAGAAAGTATCTTCCATGTAATTCTCAAGACAATTAAAGAGAACCTATGCAAAATTTATCATTTTTAAACAGGTGGAAACTGATGGTTAGTGAAGATACAAGGTATGACCAAGGCTATACAATAAATAACTGTTTAGTGCTGATATCAGTTTGGCTCAGTGGATAGAGCGTCGGCTTGCGGACTGAAGGGTCCCGGGTTCGATTCCGGTTGGGGGCATGTACCTTGCTTGCAGGCACATCTCCACAGTGGGGTGTGCAGGAGGCGGCTGATTGATGTCTCTCTCTCATCCATGTTTCTGACTTTCTACCTCTCTCCCTTCCTCTCTGTGAAAAATCAATAAAATATATTTTAAAAAATATAACTGTTTAGCAAGGTTATATCCAAGACTATTCCAGTTTCCACGTCCTGTTTTACTTACAATGTATAATTTTACTTTGAAAATGTTAGTTTAATGATTGGTCCAGGTTGAACTTTCTGTGTACAAATATCACTGTATGTTTATAATTTTTTTATATTTTATTTATTTTTTTACAGAGAGGAAGGGAGAGAGATAGAAAGTCAGAAACATCGATGAGAGAGAGACATCGATCAGCCGCCTCCTGCACGCCCCACAGTGGAGATGTGTCTGCAAGCAAGGTACATGCTCCTGACCGGAATCGAACCTGGGACCTTTCAGTCCGCAAGCCAATGCTCTATCCACTGAGCCAAACCAGTCTTGGCTTTCTTTTTTTTTTTTTTTTTTTTTCACTGTATGTTTAAATGTGACTATGTTCAACACAGAGTACGCTGCTGCAAAGAGAAAGAGGTTCCATCTAGAAAAAAATGAGGAAACTCCCATCTACCCTGTAGCCAATTGTATCTACGATACTAATATAACTGGATCAAAGGCAGAGAGCAGAGCAAGGATAAGGTATATTCAGTGATAAAGCCAGATTTTTTTATGTGAAAAGAGTATACAAGAAGTTAGTTTTTAGGTGTGTTCAGTAGCTATATGATCTTTCCAGAATCCTGAATCAAATAACTAATCCCTCCTGGAATAAACCACAACACACATGTAAATTATATCATCTAAATAAGGGAAGTTATGTTGTACTGGACCCTGGACCAGGATAAACATGAACTCTTCCTTATATGTGTCCTGCATGTAGTAGGAAGAGCAAGGTTTTATGGTCAAACACCTACCCTCTCCCCCTGCCCACCATCCAGGCTTGATAAGAGCCACACCTAAGGCAGCATAAAACTTAAAGACTCTGGTTTATAAATTGTTTTAATTCTACTCATCTCCTTGCCATTTGGCAGCAGATTTATCTTAGGGATCCATTCTAATGAGGGCCCGACTCTATTCCCAAGTGTGCATTTTGCCACCTGATTGCTGTTGGTTTTGCAGAATGGACCACAGAGCAAGAGTTAAGAGGATCAGAAGCACTACCATGTTTCCCCAAAAGTAAGACATCCCCCGAAAATAAGACCTACTTCCATTTTTGCCTCTTGCTGTAATATAAGGCACCCTCCCTGAAAATAAGACCTCCCCCATAATAAGACCTCCCCCAAACATAAGGCCTCCCTGGAATATGAGCCCCCCCAAAGCTACCTTAAGGTGCCTGACTCCTGATTTAAAGAGACCTCGCACTGCCTGAACAGCTCCGGCTTTGCTGCGGCCAATCAGTGAGCTGGTTTGTGATGACAACTACTACCGTACCGGATACAGGTAATAAATTTCCTTTTTTTTTGTTTTGTTCAACAATAAATGTGTAACGTATTCTTCTTCATGGAAAAATAAGACATTCCCTGAAAATAAGACCTAGCGCATCTTAGGGAGCAAAAATTAATATAAGACACTGTCTTTCTTTCAGGGAAACAGGGTATGATTCTCTCCTGATTCTTGGAGTCCAAAAGAAAATTATACTCCTCAGGTTCAGTATCAAGACCTGCTGTCACCTCCTGCCCATTTGACCAGCCTCTCTCCAAACCTGGAAGTTTCTGAGCAGCCATGCACTGTGATTATTCCCCCAAGTACATATTTTTAAGATCTGGGTGTGAACATATAATTTATAGCAAAAGCCAAAGCAGACACTAATGCTAAAAACAGAATCTTTGCAAATTATATAACAACAAATAATAAATTGAATATAGAATTATGAGACCCAAATTGCTAACCATAAGAAAGAGGAAATTGATCATATTCTAATACTGTTTTACTGAGTATAAATAAATATTAAAAATTATAAGGAAAATATTATAAAATATTAAATGTAATCCATACTAGTGGTCACCATAACCTTAAGAGAAATTGTTTCATGCGACAAAGATTTGTAAATAAAACTCTCTGTAGCCTGGAAATTATTTTGAAAAGAAATAGAGAGAAGTTTCCTTCAAACGTCGTAAGGATTGTAATTGAAAGTCAATATATTTGGCCTCTTGAGCTAAAAAGTAAGTAATGTGTGTTTTTGCCTCCCTGACAAAGTTTAGATAAAGCTACCGAAAGAAATTGACAGCCAGTTGGAAATTGAATTGCCTTGGCCTAGAGCAAAGAATATCCTTGAATGATATTTTCTACGATGTCAGTACGTATAATTCTTGATATTTCACAACAGCATATTGTAAAATTATCCCAAACAAACTAACAAAGTAATTCTTTGAATGTTTTTTTTTTATTCTTTGAATATTTGACAACAATTTTTAAAAGGACATGAGAGGATTTAACCCCTTTCAGAAGAGATTAAGATACTGGGAAGGCACTCGAGCATTCTATACTGGCCCTTCTTATCTTTTTTGCCAAGAAAAACCCTCTTCTCACAATCCAATGGCCCTCAGCTGTTGCCTGAGCTCTCTATTCATGCTGAGATTGAAGCCTCGACGTGGCTGGTATAACGGATCTGTCTCTTGCCCAATGGTGTGAGCTGGGCCCTCCCTGGAGAAGGAACCTGGGTTCCCTGAGATATGTGATCAGTGTCAGGGCCCCGACAGCAGGTGAGGGGATCCCAAGGCAGGTGGTGGGTGTGGAGGCCACCAGGGCATAGGCTACCAAGGAGACAGAACTGAACCTCACATCACCCTGGTTGGCCCGGAGGATGGCTGGTTAGCCAGAGACGGGTAAGATTCCTCAGGAAGGCACAACCTAAGACTGGCACAGTCGCAGAGGGGCCATCAGGAGAGAACTTGGGTGTCAACAAAGGTGGGGCACAGACCTTCACCCCCTCTACCTTACAGGGGCCTGAACCCTAACCCCTTCTGAAGGAATTCTCCTGCCCCTATGGCTGCTTCACTTTCCACGCACAGATAGGAACCCAGGTAACAGACAGCTGCCCTATATCTAAATCCAGTCTAGCACCAGGGATGCTCAGGGCCTACTCAAGAATGCAAATAATCCTTTCCACTAATATTTACAGGATAATCTAAGATTGTTGGTAGAATATTAAATTTGACAGTAAAATAGTAATCAAGCTTTCAGACTAATTTAAATTGGCTAACTGAAATAAGTGAATATTCAAGAAAATTTAATTGTACTGGACAAAAAGCGGTTTCTAAAACATTAACTAAAATTTCTATTGGTAGTTCATCTCATAAAACATCACAATTCATTTAACTCATAGTAAAATTGCTTAACATGCCATGAACATAAAGCAGTCATGTTTTTGTGCAAAAAATTACAATTTAAAGTTATCAAGATTGCATTAAAAAGTTTACAAAAGTCTCCATTAATCCAAAAAAGGGGATAGTAGGATAATATCATGTAAGAAAAAATATTTGGTAAGTAAATTACATTAAAAAATTTTTCACTTTAGAAAATTAATTTCCATTAGTAATGCTAACAGCAAGACACCCATGAAAAACACACAGGGTGTCAAAATAAGCCAAGGAAAATAATTTGGGTAAAAATAAAAAGAATCCCAAGTCAATTTCATAGAAAAGACTCCTTTTTTAACTTTTGGTCGAGAATATGTTTCTATACTTTCAGAAAACAACTCCAAGACCAAGTGGATTCCAGCAACAAAGTGGAACTGACCGGTCTGCTCCAACCACGAAACAAGAGGAGAAACAGGCCAGAGATGGAAGATGCTGATGATGCCTTGCCATGCGAGCAGTCAGCAGCTGTGCATAATTACAGGTTGTCTAGGACCAAACCAGAGAGGGTCAGATCTGCATTGCCACCATTAGTCCACCATCCAGATACCATTGCTGACATGTGCACATAAGGAACTGTTTGAGATTGAAACTGGGACTCAGAACTATTGGATATTGAAACTGGGACTCAAAACATTTATTTTGTTCTTATAAGTTTATTTCTAGCCTGCAGAGGCAAGATGTTTTTAAAGAAAAGAATCAGGGAGGAAAAATAAGATACAGAGGTAAAGAAGCAGTGAACAGACTGTCATACTACAGCAGGAAGGCAGGGGAGGTTGGGGGATGGGGCTGTAAGAGATCAA
>PVJN01014771.1:0-45484 GCA_004026805.1 Lasiurus borealis | reverse complement strand
TCCAATGACTTTAAGATATCACAGAGCCCTCCCTTCCTGTGTACTAATGGCTACCTGCCCATTGTACTCCCCAGAGTGGAGGGCTAGAGTCAGCCAAAATGGAGGCTTTTTTGTTTCAAGCATGAAAACTGCAAATGCTCAAAAGAGAGAAAAACATAGGATGTCTGAAAAGATTGAGACACAACATGTACAATCTCTGTTCCCCTGCATTCTCAACTTCACATGATATAAATTGGTGGGATCTGCTGGGGGGGAAAACTACTAAATAAAAACTCAATCATAGAAAACAGATATAGTAAAGATTGTTCAGAATCCTAGAATTTTAGGGCTGGGAGGAAAATATTCCAGCAAGTATAAGGCTCCTTCCAAATACCAGATACTGTGTGGAGTGCTGATCATATGTTATCTCCTTTAAAATCTAGCAATGCACACACTTTACAGATGAGGAAATCAAAACCCAGGGTGGGGTTGTAAATTGCCTTAGATCACATAATTTGTTGGCTGCAAAGTTGGGACTAGGTTCTACATCTTCTGGAGACTCTCAAGTGAAAATATATGCTTTTCTAGTGTAATCTGTTCCTCAATTCCACGTAGTCCAAATACTTATCATGCAACTGTCCTTGGCTGTTTTGCTAAGAACTCAAATTAATCAAATGCATAGTCTTCCATTTGTCTCCAAATCATCCAAGATCTGAACTAAATAAAATCTGTTTGGCTTGGCTTACAGCAGGAAGGCTGGGGAGGGTTGGGGTCAAGGGGAGGTAAAAGATCAACCAAAGGACTTGTATGCATGCACATAATCATAACCAATGGATGCAAAACACGGGGAGGGGGTGAGGGCATATGCCAAGGGTGTAGGGGAGGCTCGAGGAAGGTCAAATGGGGGAAAAAAGGAGACACGTGTACTACTATTTGTAATACTTTAAATAATCCTATCTAATAAAAGATTAATATGCAAATTGACTGTACCTCCATTACACCCACAAGACATGCCCACCAGCCACCCCCACCAGCCCATCAGAGCGAGTATGCAAATTAAACCAACGAAGATGGCTATGGCCACGGAGAGCGCAGGAGAGAGGCCTGGATTGCCCCTGGTGATGGAGGAAGCATCACCCTGGCCAGCCCAGGCCTCCACTTAAGGCAACAAAGTTTCAATGGCTGCTGCCACAGAACAGCAGAAGGCTTGCTTCTATTCCATGCTACAAAGTTTCAATTGTAGAATATAAATGAATCTCAGATACCAGGGCCTCCACTTGGGTGGCCAGGGGGTGTGGCCAGCCTGCAAACCAC
Organism: Lasiurus borealis; assembly: GCA_004026805.1. Classification (NCBI taxonomy): domain Eukaryota; kingdom Metazoa; phylum Chordata; class Mammalia; order Chiroptera; family Vespertilionidae; genus Lasiurus; species Lasiurus borealis. Next base: position 44,191 of record PVJN01014771.1, on the reverse strand, counting down.
CACAAGCCTCTTGCTCAGGCTACCCCACAACCCAAGGGAATCCCAACGCTGATCTGGGACACCCTTCAGGGCAAACCAGCTGGCCCCTACCCATGCACCAGGTCTCTATCCTAACTAATAAAAGAGTAATATGCACATTGACCATCACTCCAACACACAAGATGACTGCCCCCATGTGGACACAAGATGGACACCATAAGATGGCCAACAGGGGAGGGAATTTGGGAGGGACCGGGCCTGCAAGGGAGGGCAGTTTGCGTGATCAAAACTGCAGGGGAGGGCAGTTAGGGATGACCAGGCCAGCAGAGGATGGAAGTTGGTGGTGACCGGGCCTGCAGGGAAGGGCAGTTGGGGGCAAACAGGCTGGCAGGGGAGCAGTTAAACATCAATCAGGCTGGCAGGGAGGTGATTAAGGGTTGATCAGGCCGGTAGGCAGAAGTGGTTAGGGGCAATCAGGAAGGCAAGCAGGCGAGCAGTTGGTAGCCAGCAGTCCTGGATTGTGAGAGGGGTCCCAGATTGGAGAGGGTGCAGGCTGGGCTGAAGGACACCCCCCCCCATGCATGAATTTTATGCACTGGGCCTCTAGTAAATAAATAAAATAAAAATAAAGTCTATTTGGCTTTTTACTGACTTTTACCACCACCACCCCAACAGTGTCTTAAGAAGTCCTATTAAATTTTCCTTCAAAAAAATAACTCCAAATATACAAACTTTCAGTTATAAAATAAATAAGTCATATGGATGTAAAGTGCAATGTGGTGGCTATAGTTAATACTGTATTGTGCATAACTGACCCTTGAACAGAATGGGGATTGGGGTGCAGAATCCTCCTGCACAGTCAAAAATCTGCATATAATTTTTAACTCCGCCAAGACTTATTTACAGTCATTACTTGGTATCTGTGGGGGATTGGTGCCAGTAGCACTATGGATAACAAAATTTGTAGATACCCAAGTCCCTTATATGAAATGGCATAGAACAATGTATACATTTGCTTTCTGCATCCATGAATTCAATCAATAGCAGATCAAAAACATATTTACTGAAAAATATATGCATATCCCTAATATTTCCAGTACCCACCTGGCATCATACATAGTTATTTCAATAATGTTTACTATATTCACACCCCAGTTTGACTTAGTGAATAGAGCATTGGTCTGGGTCCTGAGTTCGATTCTCCTCAAGGGCATGTACCTAAATTGCAGGTTTCTCCCAGGCCTCTGGCCCTGGTCAGGGTGCCTTTGGGAGGCAAACAATCAATGTTTCTCTCACATAGATATTTCTCTCTGTCTTTCCTTCTCCCACTCACTCTAAAAGTCAATAAAAAAATATCCTTGGGTGAGGATTAAAAAATAATAATAATAAAATAAAATCAATAAAAACATTTTTTAAAAATATTTACTATATTCCCAATGCTGTACTTTACATCCCTATGACTACTGCAACTACATATCTGTACTTCTCAATTTGTTCACCTTTTTCACCCAGTACCCCAACCTTCCCTCCCATCTTTAACCATCAGTCTGTTCTCTGTATCTATTAGTCTGTTTCAATTTTGTTTGTTTACTTTGTTCTTTGTCTAACTTTTTCAATTATAAGCTATAATTGAAAAATATATATTATTAAAAATAATAAAGTAAAAGACACTAAAAAAATCAACATATATACTGAGTGGCTAGATTATTATGACCATCCCATTGGTACTTCGTTGGGTCACCTTTTGCCTTCAATACTGTGGCGATTCTTCTTGGCGTTGACTCCATGAGATGTTGAAAGGTGATGCGAGGAATCTGACACCATGCCTGATGAATATCACTGTCCAGTTCTGTGAGATCTGATGTTGTGGAAACAGCTGCCTGATGACTCTTTTAACTTCGTCCCACAAATGCTCAATTGCATTGAGATCTGTGGAGGGCACCTAAACAAGGTAAAGTCTCCCTCATGTTCTTGAAACCGCTCCTGCACAATACGAGCACCGTGGCATGGCACATTGTCTTGGTGGAAGAAGCCATCTCCACTGGGATACACCATCAACATGATAGGATGGACTTGATCAGCAACGATACTTAGGTATGTTGTGCTATTCAGACGTTGTTCCACACAAATTAAAGGGCCCAAATCATGCCAGAAAAACATGCCCCAAAACAAAACACTGCCCTAAGCAGCTGCAAGGATTGTACTCATGCATGCGGGGTGCAAGCTTTCATGTGGTTTCCGCCAAATTCTCACTCTACCATCTGCATGATGCAACTGGAAACGTGATTCATCGGACCACATGACTTTTTCCAATGCTCCACTGTCCAATCCTTGTGTTCCTGTGTGAATTGGAGACGTTTTATCTTCGTAACTGCAGACAGAAATGGTGTTCGAACAGGCCTTTGGCTTCCATATCCCATACGATGCAGTGTACGTCTAATTTGCCTACAAATGTCAGGTGGTCATAATAATCTGGCCACTCAGTGTAATGGACCTGCACAGTTCAAATCCATGTTGTTCAAAGTTCAACTATACTTGAAAGTTGCTAAGAAGGTATATCTTAAAAGTTCTCATCACAAGAAAAATGATGTATAATTATGTATAGTAACAGATGTTAACTAAGCTTATCTTGATGATCATTTTGCAATATATACAAATATCAAATGATTATGTTGTACACTTAAAATTAATATAATGTTATATGTCAATTATACATATAATTTTAAAAATACCTCCAAATAATGACCTTAAGTTTTTAAAATACTTTCATATAAGATGACTGGTTAGCCAGAATGGGTAAGATTCCTCAGGGAAGGAACAACTTAAGACAGTTACAGTCGCAGAGGGGCCACCAGGAGAGAACTTGGGAGCCAACAGAGGTCGGGCACCCTCCCTCCAACCTTGCAGGGGCCTGAACCTCCACCTCTTCTGAGGGAGGTCTCTGGCCCCCATGGATGCTTCGCTTCCCATGCTCAGCACAGATCAGGATCCAGGTAACAGACATAGACTTGGCCCAGCTCAGATCAAGACCCAAGTAACAGGCAGAGATGTGACCCAGCACAGATTGGGACCCGGGTAACAAACAGAAACTTGGCCAACAGCAGCTGCCCTATATCTATCCATAAGAAACCCACGTCAGGAAAATAAAAAGATGCACACAGACTGAGGGTGAAGGGATGGAAAAAGGTTTTTCAGGCAAATGAAAATGAAAAAAAAGCTGTGGTAGCAATACTTATATTTGACAAATTAGACCTCAAAATGAAGGACATAACAAGAGATAAGGAAGGCCACATCATAATACTAACAAGAAGAAATAATTCTGGTAAACTTATTTGTACCCAATACAGGAGCACCCAAATACATTAAAAAAAAAAAAACTCCTGGAGGATATGAAGGGAGAGATAGACAGCAACACAATCATAGTAGGAGATTTTAATACCCCACTATCACCATTGGACAAATCCTCTAAACAAAAAAATCAGCAAAGAAACATCAGTCCTAAATGACTCACTAGACCATATGGAATTAATTGACATCTTCAGAACATTTCACCCCAAAGCCACAGAATATACATTCTTCTCAAGTACACATGGTTCATTTTCAAAGATAGACTATATGTTGGGTCATAGACAAAGTCTCTTCAAATTCAAGAAGATAGAAATCATATCAAGCATCTTCTCAGATCACAGTGGCATAAAACTGGAAATCAACTACAATAAAAACAATACAAAGAAATCAAACACATGGAGACTAAACAGCATACTATTAAATAATGCCTAGGTTTCCAGAAAAATCAAAGAAGAAATTAAAAAAAGCATGACTACAAATGATAATGAAAACACAATCCAAAAGCTATGTGACACAGTGAAAGCAATCTTGAGAGGGAAGTACATAGCTCTACATGCATACTGAAAAAAGAAAAAAAAAAACAGAAACAATGATAATAAATTACTTAACCCTACAACTCAAAATGGTAGAAGGAGAGCAAAAAGAAAAGCCAGAAGGAAGGAAATAATAAAGATCAGGGCAGAGATAAACGACATTGAGACCAATAAAATAATACAAAAGATCAACAAAACCAGGAGCTGGTTCTTTGAAAGGATAAACAAGATTGATGAACCTCTAGCCAGGCTAACCAATAAGCAAACAGAAAAGACCCAAATAAGCAAAATCAGAAATGAAAGAGGTAAAATAACAGACCCCACTGAAATACAAGGATTGTTTAAAAATACTATGAAAAACTCTATACCAAAAAACTGGAAAACCTGGAGGAAACGGATATATTCCTACAAAAATATAACCTTCCAAAACACAATCAGGAAGAATCTAAACATCTCAATAGACCAAAAACTATGGAAAAATTGAAGCAGTCATCAAAAAGCTTCCAGCAAACAAAAGCCCAGGCCAGACGGCTACACAGGGGAGTTTTACCAAACATTCAAGGAAGAATTAAAACCTATCCACCGTAGACTATTCCAAAAAATTCAAGAAGAAGGAACACTCCCAAGCTGCTTCTATGAAGCCAGCATCACTCTAATACCAAAACCAGACAAAGACAACACAATGAAAGAGAATTACAGGCCAATATCCCTCATAAACATAGATGCCAAAATCCTCAACAAAATTCTAGCAAATCAGATCCAGCAGTACATCAGAAAGATCATATACAAGGACCAAGTAGTATTTATCCCCGAAATGCAAGGATTTTACAATATCTGCAAATCAATAAACATGATACATCACATAAACAAATTGAGATATTAAAATCACATCGTCATATCAATGGATGCAGAAAAAGCATTTTTTCAATTTCTGAATTGAAAAAAAAAGAATTAAAGCTGTCTTTATTTGCATATGACTTGACATTGTACATAAAATCCCGAGAGACTTCATCAAAAAACTAATAGACTTAATTAATGAATTCGGCAATGTAGCAGGATACAAAATTAATGCCAAGAAGTCTGTGGCAGTTCTATACACTAAAAGTGAATTTACAGAAAGAGAAACTAGAAAAGCAATCCCATTTATCATTGCACCAAAAAAATTAAGATACCTAGGAAGAAACTTAGCTAAGAAGGTAAAAGACCTATACGCAAAATACTACAGGACACTGAAAAAAGAGTTAGAAGAAGACATAAACAGATGGAAGAGCATACCATGCTCATGAATTGGGAGAAGCAACATCATTAAAACGTCCAATATACCCAAAGCAATTTATAGATTCAATGCATTCCCCGTTAAAACACCAATGGCATATTTCATAGACCTAGAACAAACTCTCCAAAAATTCATCTGGAATTAAAAAAAGACCCCAAATAGCTGCAGCAATCCTGAGAAAGAAGAATAAACTAGGTGTGATCTCAATACCAGATTTCAAGCTGTATTACAAAGCCACTGTTTGCAAAACAGCCTAGTACTGGCACAAGAACAGACACATAGGTCAATGGAATAGAACAGAGAATCCAGATATCGACTCAAACAACCAGGCTCAATTAATATTTGACAAAGGAAGAATGAATATACAATGGAGTCAATACAGTCTCTTCAATAAATGGTGTTGGGAAAATTGGACAGATACATGCAAAAAAATGAAACTAGAGCACCAATTTACACCATATACAAAAATAAATTCAAAATGGGTACAGGACTTAAACATAAGACAAAAACCATAAAAATGCTAGAGGAATCCACAGGCAGCAATATCTCAGACATATGCAGCAGGAACTTTTTCACTGATACTGCTCCTAAGGCAATGTCAGCTAAAGAGAAAATAAACAAATGGGACTATATCAAAATAAAAAATATTTTGCACAGCAAAAGAAACCATCAACAAAACAACAAAAAAGCCACTGCATTTACAAATGTTAACACTAATATAGGCTTAATCTCCAACATCTACAGGCAACATATACAACTTAATAAAAAGAAGATAAATGATCCAAAAAAAAAAAATGGGCAACAGACCTAAAAAAATACTTTTTGAAAGAAGAAAGAAAGAAGGCCAAGGAGCATACGAAAATATGCTCAAAGTCATTAATTACCTGAGAGATGCAAATCAAAATGACAATGCGATACCATCTCACACCTGTCAGAAGGGCAACCATCAACAAATCAACAAAGGACAAGTGTTGGCAAGGATGTGGAGAAAAAGGAACCCTTGTGCATTGCTTGTGCGAATGCAGACTGGTGCAGCCACTGTGGAGAACAATATGGAGTTTCCTCAAAAAATTAAAAGAGGAGAGGGAGAAACCAAGATGGCAGCATAGGTGAACACCTAAGCTGATGCCTTGCACAACAATTTCAAAATTACAACTAAAATACAGAACGAACACCATCCAGAACAACAGGAAAGTGGGCTGAGTGAAAATTCTACAATTATAAATAAAGAGAGGGACTCACAGAGACTCAGAGGAGCTGTAAAAAGCTGAGGTACAGAGACACCCTCATGAAGAGGATGGGCGGAGGAGGGTCTGGCTGCCTTCCTCTAGCAGGAGGGAAATTGAAATTCCCGAATGCATTGAACCCCACTTCTGCCTGCACTGAACCTCAGCTCCGGGCAAGACTCTTATAGGGTTGTCTGGACTATTGTGAAAAGGAAGTGGTGTACAAAAATTTAGGGGAGCCGCAAAAGACAGAAGTCTGGGGATATGCTAAAGTGGACATTGAGAGCACTGACTGCTGATTGAGCCACTGGATTTCTCAAGCAGGGAAGAAAAAGAAACTCACAACAGCACTAAAATCCAGGTCCAACTACACTGAACCCCAGTTTCGGGTGAAACACTGGGAACCCAGACTCATATGGGTCCCTAGAGCTCACGGAAACACAGGAGAACCAGAAAGGCAGAGATCCGGAAGTTCATGTGCATGCAGACGTCTGGAGACAAGCACGCATGTGCAAACACAACTGGTCCTCACAACCAATTGGCTTGGAATTCAATTCCCCCCAGTGATACCAACAACAATCAAGAATTAACTACAACAAGACTGTTCACACAGTCCTCAAAGGGGTGCACCAAGAGTGTCCACATCAGGTAACTGGAGAGGCAGAGCTACTGGGCCACATAGGACATCTAGCACACAAAGCTACTCTACTAACTCGGGGAAGCAGCAAAATATGGGAAGACAAAAGAACAGATCACAAAGGAAAGAAATGGAGGGAAACAAATGACTGGATATAGAGTTCAAAATCATGGTTATAAGGTTTTTTAAGAATTTTCTAGAAAAAATGGATAAATTTATCAAGACCCAAGAGGAGATGAAAGAGGAACAATTATAAATTAAGCATACACTGACTGAAATAAAAAATATTATACAGAAACCTAACAGCAGACTAGAGGATTGCAAGAATGAAATCATAGATTTGAAATACAAAGAAGCAAAAAACACTCGACTGGAAAAGCAAAAAGGAATCTAAAAAAGGTGAAGATAGTGTAAGGAGCCTCTGGGGCAACTTAAAGTGTACCAACATCAGAATTATAGGGGTGCCAGAAGAAAAGAGAGAACAAGATACTGAAAACCTATTTGAAGAAATAAGGACTGAAAACTTCCCCCACCTGGTGAAAGAAATAGAGTTACAAGTCCAGGAAGCACAAAGAATCTCAAATAAAAGGAATCCAAAGAGGACCACACCAAGGCACATCATAATTAAAATACCAAGAGCAAAAGACAAAGAGAGCATATTAAAAGCAGCAAGAGAAAAACAGTTTATTACCTACAAGGGAGCACCCATACTATTGTCAGCTGATTTCTCAACAGAAACGATACAGGCCAGATGGGAGTGACAAGAAATATTCAAAGTGATGAATAGCAAGAACCTACAACCAAGATTACTCTACCCAGCAAAGCTATCATTCAGAATTGAAGGTCAGATAAAGAGCTTCACAGATAAGAAAAAGCTAAAAAAAAAAAAAAAGTTCATCAATGCCAAACCAGTATTATATGAAATGCTGAAAGGTACTCTTTAAGAAGCGGAAGAAGAAAAAGGTAAAGATGAAAATTATGAACAACAAATACATATCTATCAACAAGTGAATCTAAAAATCAAGTGAATAAAAAAATCTGATGAACAGAATAAACTGGTGAATATAATAGATTCAGGGGTATAGAAAGGTAGTGGGCTTACAATTCTCAAGGCAAAAAGGGTGAGGTGGGTGTGGCAAGAGACTGGACAAAAATCATACACCTATGGATGAGGACAATGCAGGGGGAGGTAAGAGGAAAGGGAGGGGTGAGAGTCGGATGGAGGGGAGAAATGGGGATGTAATAATCTGAACAATAAAGATTTATTAAATTAAAAATAAATAATAGTGACAATACCAAATGCTGGTGAGGCTGTAAAGAAAGTGCTTATCTCAGACATTGCTGTTGGAAATGTGAAATGCTGCAGCTACTATGGAAAATAGTTTGCAGGTTTCTTAAAACTCTGAACATGAAATCACACTACTGGGCATTTATCCCAGAGAAACAAAAACTTAACGTCCACACAAAATCTTAGGCATAAATGTTTGTAGCAACTTTATTTGTAGTAGTCAAAAACTGAAAACAACCAAAATATCCTTTGATAGGTGAATAGGTAAACTGTGGTACCATGAAAAGGAATGAACTGCCGTATGATAAAAAGGAATGAACAACTTGGATGCACCTCAATGGTATTATCCTAACTGGCAAGGTTGTTTGCATAAAGATCTTCACCCCTCACTCTCCATCCCTTCATCCCCACCACTCTGAATTGCAAACATTCTACATTTAGTTTCCTAGGACCAGGGTTGGCAAACTGCATTTCACGAGCCACGTGTGGCTCTTTGGCCCTTTGAGTATGGCTCTTCCACAAAATACCATGGCCTGGGTGAGTCTATTTTGAAGTGGCATTAGAAGAAGTTTAAGTTTAAAAAATTTGGCTCTCAAAAGAAATTCCAATCCTTGTACTGTTGATATTTGGCTCTGTTGACTAATACGTTTGCCGACCACTGCCCTAGAATTTAAAAGATAAATTGGTAAAAGGAAGCACTCCACGTGATTTCAATTTAGTGGCAGTATATGAAGAGTGGCAATCTCTAAGGCAATGTTTTGTTAAATATTATTCTTATCATCACACATCTAGAGCACACATACATTCAAGATAACAAAAATTTCATGCTATAAAATTTCTGCTTCTATTGACTCATTTTCAAAGATGAAAGATAAAGACTGAGCTGAACTATGCTCAGATGAGGGGAAAGGTGATGGCTGGTAGCTGCATAAGGAAAAGAGTAGCCAACAGAATTGCAGGGAGAGGATTGTGCTCCAGCTCAGTAGCTTTGTTCTGGCTACTTCGACACGTGCTCATTATCTTCTCCTACCCTAGTTATGAACCTGAGAATTTATATGGAAATGGCTCCTTTCAGGGAATCCTTATCAGGCTCAATGTGTTATACATTCTCATTACACAGGAACCTAACATTGGTATCTTTTATCACAACTGTAATTACATTTTTATATTAACTACTTAATGTTAAATAGTGATACATGACTTTATCTTTTTAATATCTCTCATTTAGGACTCTAAATTCTATGAATGTAAGAACCCTAACTTAGTTGACTTTTGTATATTTTCTGCAACAAACAGTGCTGGTCTAAAGAAGTGCTAAGTATGTATATGTTGTATGAATGAAAGGAATTAGCAAGACCTTGTTTGAATTAAACATAATTACTTAAAATCACATTAAGGAAAATAAACTTTATGTTTATTATATCTTCCAAAGCAGGCAAACATTATTTATCCCTTTTACTGCATTGTATAAGACTAAATAGAAACAGAGATGCTCCGGAGTAAAAGGCACTGTTTAACTACATGGACTAATTGATAGCAAAGCAATGCCTTCTTTTTCTTAATAAATCTTTATTATTCAAATTATTACAATTGTTCCTCTTTTTTCCCCCATAGCTCACCTCCATCCCGTTCCCATCGCACCCTCTGCATTTATCCCCCCAGTGACCTCATCCATAGCTGTACGATTTTTGTCCAGTCTCTTACCACACCCCGACACCCCTTTCCCCCAAGAATTGTCAGTCCACTCCCTTTCTGTGCCCCTGATTCTATTATATTCACCAGTTTATTCTGTTCATCAGATTTTTTATTCACTAGATTTTTATATTCACTTGTTGATAGATCTGTATTTGTTGTTCATAATTTTTATCTTTACCTTTTTCTTCTTCCTCCTCTTGTTAAAGGATATCTTTCAACATTTCATATAATACTGGTTTAGTGTTCATGAACTCCTTTAGCTTTTTCTTATCTGTGAAGCACTTTATCTGATCTTCAATTCTGAATGATAGCTTTGCTGGGTAGAGGAATCTTGGTTGTAGGTTCTTGCTATTCATCACTTTAAATATTTCTTGCCACTCCCATCTGGTCTGAATAGTTTCTGTTGAGAAAACAGCTGATAGTCACATGGGTGCTCCCTAGTAGGTAACTAACTGTTTTTCTCTTGCTACTTTTAATATTTTCTCTTTGGTTTTTGTTCTTGGCATTTTAGTTATGATATGTCTTGGTGAGGTCCTCTTTGGATTCCTTTTGTTTGGTGTTCTGTGTACTTCCTGAACTTGTAAGTCTATTTCTTTCACCAGATGGGAGAAGATTTCAGTCCTTATTTCTTCAAAGAGATTTTCAGTATCTTACTCTCTCTCTTCTTCTGACACCCTCATAATTCTGATGTTGGTACGCTTGAAGTTGTCCCAGAGACTCCTTACACTATTGTCCCCAGTTGAGTGTTTTTTGCTTCTTTGTATTTCAAATATTTGACTTGATTCTTGTGATTCTCTAGTCTGCTGTTAGGTCTCTGTATAATTTTTTTTTTATTTCCATCAGTGTATGCTTAATTTCTAGTTGGTCCTTTTTCATATCCTCAAGGGTCTTGCTAAATTTATTGGCCTTTTCTAGAAAATTCTTGAAAAACCATATAACCATGGTTGTGAACTCTATATCCAGTTGTTTGCATTCCTCCATTTCTTTCATTTGTGACCTGTTTCATTGTCTCCACATTTTGGCTGTTTCCCTGAATTGATAGAGTGGTTTTGTGTACTAGGTGTCCTTTAGATCCCAGAGGTTCAGCCTCCGCAGTTACCTGAGGTGGACACTCTTGGTGCACTCCTTTGTGGACTGTGTGCACAGCCTTGTTGTAGTTAAGCCTTGATTGTTGGTATCACTGAGAGGAATTGATCTCCATGCCAATTGACTGTGAGGATCAGCTGTGTCTATGCTGGGAGAATTTTTGTGCTGGAGACACCCTTATGAGATAAGACTGGAAAAAACCCTCTGTGCTCAGCTTGGATGAGGTGGAGTCTCAGGGTGGAGGATACAGCATTGGTTTCCCGTCAGCCCTGCCTTAGTAGGCCCTTATGTCTCAGTGTCCTATGGTAATCTCTGCAAGCACTTCTGAGAGAAAGCCGCCCTCGAGTACCGCCCACTGTCAGACAGTCCAATTTCTCCCCAAATGAGTCTGGGTTCCCAGAGTCTCACCCAAAACTGGAGGGAGTTTTTGTTTCCCTCCCACTTGAGAAAGCCAGCCACACACTTAGTTGCCATTCCTCTTCGTGCATGCATCTCAGTACCTCTGCCTCCTGCAGCTCCACTGAGTCTCTGTCTGCTTTTCTCTTTCCTTCTAGTTGTAGAATTTCCGCTCATACAGCCTTCCTATGGTTCTGGATGATGTCCATTATGACTTTTAGTTGTAGTTTTGAAATTGTTGTGTGAGGCAGCAGTTCAGGTATTCACCACCTTCATTTCTCTCCCATTGTACATTCTTAAAGTCATGGAATCCAAAGCCCCACATGTTTGAAAATGTTTACATCACCACTCATGATCCCTTCAAATCATCAAAAGAGCCCAGGAGTTGATGCTAGCTGGTGCCTATCAATAATTATGGTTTCCATTATTAATATTTATTTCCCCAAGGCAAAAACTGAGTCGGAAGAACACAATATATTTGAGGAAACTTAGAATCCAAATGATGTTCCTAATGCTTCTCTAGGTTTCCCATTCCCTGTCACTCATATTGAAGCAACCTCTCAGTAAGGAAGCACCAATTCTTCCAGTGGGAGAAACTTGGGCCCAGGGTGGTGGAAGGCGGTGCTGGTTTTACACATCAGGCCATTTAAGGGACAAGTCAAACCTGTTTTAGACTTTAAAACATAATATTACCTTTTCTTCTCAATATACCATGATTCAGACCACATAGGCTTCCCTACCAATGCACTCACACCCCAATCTGTTAGGACAGTGATCAGCAAACTGTGGCTCTCGAGCCACATGTGGCTTGTGAGCCTCAGTGTGCCACTCTGTTGAGTAATGAGTTTGTTGACCACTGCATTAGGAGAAACAAGGTCCTTGCTGACTGAGTTTCACATTCAATCCCCAAGTCACAGTGAACAGTGCTCTCCTCGCAGCCATTCGACAGCAGAGCTGTTACTCTTAATACTACCATCTCACGTTTTTCCTCCTTTTCTCCAGCCTAAGCTTGTCATATCCTTAATGATTCTTTAGGCTGATCATGCCCTGATCAAATATTTTCTTGCAGTGTCTCCACCAACACTTATCCTGGGCTTTTATCCATTCCACTCTTGTTTCGTTTCCATGTTCTCTATTTCTGGAGTAGTCCTTTTCCCACAAACAAATAGCAATCACCAAACAGCCACAGGTTCCAAAAATTACTTTAGCCTTCACTGTAAAGAGAGGATAATTTCAGTACACATAGAACAAGGGAGAAGATTATAAGAAAAAAGTTGTGAGAGGAATTTCCAATAAAATAGCTAAAGCTGGGAGTGGCTAATCAAGTCATAACCAACAAAAATCTACTCAAGGGCATTTGTAACCCTTTCCTATGTGAATATTTTTTGTGTATGAACCTTATTCAAATTCATCTGAAAAAGAATACAAGTACCAGAACAGTATAAATTGGACTTTCCTGGGTTTAATTACTTTTTTAAAGCAGGGGAAATACTGTACCAGGTCACAAAAATAAGAAATATGTTGACAGTTGCTTTATTCTGCATGAAACTTGCCCCTTTTTATTCTTTGGAGATTAAGAAAGGAGAATGACAGGACAACTGCATTGGTTTTAATTTTCAACCCCTCCCAACCCTTTTTGCTGCTATTAAACTTAGCAGGTCTCATAAATAACTTGATGGAGCCCCAAAACCATGACACAGACTATTGTAAGTAGCACTTAAATGAAGTGGTAGAAAAGGGGAAATTGGGAAGCATCTTGCTGGTGCTACCCTCTGATCCTTTTGCCATTTTCTAAACTGTGCCTGGGCCCTCTATTCATGAAATTGTTTGGAATAACTGACAAATTTAAGTGCTAGCCTTCCTGGAACAATGGCACCCTAACAGGATCCACAAAGTGAGGCTCCATGACAGAATGTCTGGCTTCTGTGAGAAAGGAATCAACCTCAGTTCTGGTAGCTTACTATGGCACGACCCTCAGGTTCAAGTCATTTTAACTCCCTGGGTTTCAGTTTCCTCCTGTCTAACATGGGGAGGTAACAGTGCCTACCTCAGAATGCTGTGAAGATGGCGCAAGGCTGGTGAAGCGCTAAGTGCAGTGCTGGGCATATTGTCAGTGCTCAATAAATGTTAGGTATGTGGGAGAGAAGAGGGAGCAACAGGAGGGCACTGAGAAATAGAATGAAGAAGAGCTAGAGTGGCATGAAGGCCTTGGGTTCCACTGGAAAGAAGGGGCCTGAGAGCAAGTGTCCTTCCCCTTCCACTCTCCCTTCTGGAGCCCAACTCAAGACTTGTTTGCTGACCCTAGAAACCAAGATGACTGCATAGGTGAATACATAAACTGCTGCCTCACACAACAATTGCAAAACTACAACTAAAAGACAGAACGGACATCATCCAGAACCACAGGAAAGTTGGATGAGTGGAAATTCTACAATTAGAAAGAAATAGAGGGGCTCACAGAGACTCAGAAGAACTTCAAAAAGCTGTGTATGGAGATGTGTGCGTGCAGAGAGCAGGCGGTGGTGTGCCTGGCTGGCTTCCTCTGGCGGGAGAGAGACGGAAACTCCCGACTGCACTGAACACCAGTTCTGACTGCATTGAACCCCAGTTCCAGGTGAGACTCATATGGGAGGAGTCTAGACTGTCATGAAAAGGGAGGAATGCATGGAAACTTAGGGGAGCCAGAAAAGACAGAGGTTTGGGGTGCATAGAGAGGACAGAGTGCTGATTGTGCTGCTGGCTTTCTCTAGTGGGCAGGAGGCAGAGCCTCCCAACTGTGCCACTTCTAACTGCATTGAACCCCAGTTCCATGTGAGACTCTGGGGACCCAAACTCATACGGGTCCCGGAGTGCAAGGGAATTGGAAAGGCAAAGGTCTGGAGGCACGCACCTATGCACACAAAAGGGCTGCAGTTATTATTGACAGACACTTGAGACTCAGGGGCCGAGTAGGGCAGGCTGACTAGAAGCCAAGGCTGTCTCTGCCATCCATGGGACTCCACCCTACCCAAGCTGAAAAGAGAGGCTTTTGCAGTTTTGCAAGTCTTGCATCATAAGGCTGATTCCAGCACACAAGTTCTCCTGGCATAGTGAAAATGCAGAGTCTAAGGAACAGATCACAAACAAAAGAAATGGAGGAAAACAAACTACTGGATATAGAGTTCAAAATCACAGTCACAAAGTTTTTCAAGAATTTCCTAGAAAAAATGGATAAATTTAGTGAGACCCAAGAGGAGATGAAAAAGCAACAATTAGATATTAAACACACACTGACTGAAATAAAAAATATTATACAGAGACCTCCTAACAGCAGACTAGAGGAACGCAAGAATCAAGTCAAAATTTTAAAATACAAAGAAGCAGAAAACACTCAACTGGAAAAGTAAAAAGAAAAAAAGAATTAAAAAATGTGAAGCTAGTGTAAGGAGCCTCTGGGACAACTTCAAGCGGGCCAACATCAGAATTATGGGGGTGCCAGAAGAATAGAGAGAGCAAGATACTGAAAATCTATTTGAAAAAATAATGAATGAAAACTTCCCCCATCTGATGAAAGAAATAGACTTACAAGTCCAGGAAACACACAGATCCCCAAATAAAAGGAATCCAAAGAGGACCACACCAAGACACATCATAATTAAAATACCAAGAGCAAAAGACAAAGTGAGAATATTAAAAGCAACAAGAGAAAAACAGTTAATTATTTACAGGGGAGCACCCATATGATTTTCAGCTGATTTCTGAACAGAAACAATGCAGGCCAGATGGGAGTGGCAAAAAATATTCAAAGTGATGAATAGCAAGAACCTACAACCAAGATTCCTCTACCCAGCAAAGCTATCATTCAGAATTGAAGGTCAGATAAAGAGCGTCACAGATAAGAAAAAGCTAAAAAATTCATCAACACCAAACTAGTATTTGCTGAAAGGTACTCTTTAGGAAGAGGAATAGGAAAAAGGTAAAGATAAAAATTAAGAAGAACAAATACATATCTATCAACAAGTGAATCTAAAAATCAAGTGAATTAAAAACCTGATTAACAGAATAAACTGGTGAATATAATAGCATCAGGGGCACAGAAAGGGAGTGCACTGACAATTCTCAAGGGGAAAGGGGTGTGGGGGTTGCGGTAAGAGACTGGACAAAAATCATACACCTATGGATGAGGACAATGTGGAGGGAAGTAAGGCCAGAGGGAGGGGTGGGAGCAGGGTTTAGGGGAGCTATGGGGGGAAAAAAGAGGAACAACTGTAATGATCTGAACAATAAAGATTTATTAAATTTTAAAAAATGACTTGTTTGCTGAAACTGCTCCCAGACTCATAGGTGTGCTGTCCTGTGCACCTGGGTGAAATGTCCCTCTCGCTTCTTGCAGTTATCAAATCGCTTTAAGGGGAATGCAGTACATTTTTCAAATGAAGCCTGTGCTTGTGTTTGCATATGGTGAATGTTAATATTTAGAAGATGATGAGCTTATTCACTAAATATGTATATTTGGATCCTTTTGTCATAGCCTCCCTAGCAGATGCCTTTCCCCCTCCATTTGCTGTGAGCTCCAGAAGCAGACCAGGCAGAGGGATATGAAAATGTGTGTTATTGGTCTTCTTGGACCCAAACATTATTTACAGAGCACAGGATTTACAGTCAGGATAAAAAATTTAATAGAAATGGGCAAATCTTAGATATTCTTTATGTATACAAACCTCCTTTCCAACAGTTATGAAAGGATATTTTAAACTTTAAATGAAAGCCCTGTTGAGGGTACGTTCTCAATGCTAACTTCCATCAAAATGTCAATTAAGGGGAAGGGTGTCCAATAATTGCCACATTTTGGTCCTGAAATCTCCTCAATAATGATGTGACTTTGGAAGTAGACAAGGTTCCATCTTTGCACCCTTTGTTTACTCTTTTCCTTGTGCATCTGATGACAAAGCATAAGCTGGTAACATACACTAAAGCATAGAATTCAACCAAGGTCAGGTCAACTTGAACAGTTCTGTACAGAAGTCCAACTTTAAATTCTATCCTCCATAGAAGCAGTTCCCTCCTGCAGCTGCTCTCCGCCAGCTGCCCAGCCAGCTGTCATTTGGCCAAAATTACCCCCACCTCAGGGTCCCCTCTGTACACTACTTGAGGCTCATTTGCTGACATACTAGGAGAATTGACCACATTGGAAATTAGCTCTGGTTTTCACCAATTTTTTTATTTTAATAATAAAAGGGCAACTTATAGATACCCCTCCCTTTCAGCATGTGTGAAATGAGATAAAACAAAAGCTTGCTGAGTCAGACCCCACAAACCAGATTGAGCCAGAGATGATGTGAATGTGGAACCAATCAAGAAGTTACACGTGTTAGAAAGGACTGGCTGTAAGCCAGTCAGAGAAAGACAAGAACCATATGATTTCACTCATATGTGGAATCTAATGAACAAAATAAACTAAGAAATGAAATAGAAACAGACTCATAAAGAAGAGACTGGGAGCTCTCAGAGTGAAAAAGATGAAGGGATAAGAAAAAACTCATACTAGTAGATACAGACAACAGTATGGTGATTACCAAAGGGAAGGGGGGATGGGTGAGTATATGATGATGGAAGGAGACTTGACTTTGGGTTGTGAACACACAATACAATGTACAGATGATGTGTTATAGAATTGTACACCTGAAACCTATATAATTTTATTAACCAATGTCACCCCCAATAAATTGAATAAAAATGCAATAAAATATATAAAAACTGGCTTACCAGTTTTCTTTAAAATATATATACTTAAAATTTTTAATCACATCACATAAGGTAGAATCCTCACATTCTTTCCAATACTTGTTGTTTTTATTCTTCTTTTGGAGATGTTAAGCCTGCTTTTTGTGTCATTTGTAGTATATGTGGATAACAGGAGTTTGGGTATGAAATTGAGGCTGGGAGCTCACAGGAAGCCAAAGGTAAAGAATCAAGAATTCAGGATTCAGGGGAGAACCAAGATCGTGGCATAAGGTATATACCTGTACGTGCTGCCTCTCACAACCACACCAAAACTACAACTAAAAGACAAACAAACTATCTCCCAGAACCACGGGAAAGCTGGCAAAGTGGAGGTTCTACAACTAGAAGGAAAGAAAAAAGTGCATTGAGACCTTGTAAGATGTGCAGAGGCTCAGAAAGGAAGAGGTACTGAAACATGCATGAATCAGGCTGATGTGTGCTGCTTTTTTTTTTTTTTCAATTGGGAGAGAGTTACAAGTTCCCAACTCTCTGAACTCCAGTTTCTGGTGAGATTCTGGGGACCCAGACTCATATGGGGAGAACTTGGACTATCTGCCATCAGGGCGGAAAGAGAGGGTGGCTTTCTCACAGAGGTGTGCCCAGGAATCATTGTTTACTGCGCTGGAGCTTGGGACACAGGACACGGAAGAGAACGTGGCAGAAAGGGCTGACTGGCAGCCATAGCTGTTTGCAAAACCCTAGCCTACTGATTCCCTGAGACCCCACCCAGCCCAATTTACAAACCCACCAGCTGTCTGCAGCGGCTTTTGCATATGAATGGCCTGCCCTCTCACAGATTAACCTAACAAATTGGAACTAGGTTAGACAACTCCAAAATTTCCAAACTCCGAGCAAAGAGGAGAAATGTGCAGATATCCCTGTAGCTACTGTTAGGTGGCCTCAGACAGTAGCTGACTTGCACCTCCTTGGAAATTCAGGAACCAGTGTACCTAGAGGTCAGTGAGAGATGACACCAGATTTCAACTCCTCACATACATAAGTAACACACTCAAGAGGCAGACTCGGTGAGCAGCAAAGCCCCATTGAAGCAAGTCCTGTCCCATAGAGGTATCTCCAGCACAGCAGTTGATCCATTATAGACACCGCTAATCCTCACAGTCAATTAGACTGGAGGCCAATTCCTTCCAGTGTACCAATAGCAATCAAGGCTTAACTACAACAAGACAGTGTAAAGGGGTGCACCAAGAGTGTTCACCTCAGGTGATTAGGGAGGCAGAGCTACTGTGCCCTAAAGGACAACTAACACACAAAGCTACTCCATCAACACAGGGAAGGAGCCAAAATGTGGAGACAAAGAAACATGTCACAAATTAAAGAAATAGAGGAAAGCAAATGACTGGACATAGATTTCAAAACCACATTTATAAGGTTACTCAAGAATATTCTACAAACCTCCAAAAGACTTAGTGAGACCTTCAAGGACCTTAATGAGAATGCAAAAAAAATAGAAAAGGACCAGTCAGAAATTAAGCATGCACTGTCTGAAATAAAGAATAATATACAAAAATGCAACAGCAGACTAGAGAACCCCAAGAATCAACCCAAAGATTTAAAATATAAGGAAGCAAAAAATACCCAACTGGCAAAACAAAAAGAAAAAAGAATCCAAAAATGTGAAGATAGTGTAAGGAGCCTCTGGGACAACTCTAAGAATACCAACAACAGAATTATGGGGGTGACAAAAGAAGAGAGAGAGCAAGATACTGAAAATCTATTTGAAGAAATAATGAATGAAAACTTCCCCCACCTGGTGAAAGAAATAGACTTACAAATCCAGGAAGTGCACAAAGCCCCAAACAAAAGGAATCCAAAGAGGACCACACCAAGACATCATAATTAAAATGCCAAGGGCAAAAGACAAAGAGAGAATCTTGAAAGCAGCAGGAGAAAAACAGTTAGTTACCTACAAGGGAGTACCCATACGATTGTCAGCTGATTTCTCAACAGAAACTATGCAGGCCAGAGGGGAGTGGCAGGAAATATTCAAAGTTATGAATAGCAAGAACCTACAACTAAGATTACTCTACCTAGCAAAGCTATCATTCAGAATTGAAGGTCAGATAAAGAGCTTCACAGACAAATAAAAGCTAAAGGAGTTCATCACCACCAAACCAGGATTATATGAGATGCTGAAGGGTATTCTTTAAGAAGAGGAAGAAGAAAAAAAGATCAAGATAAAAATTATAAACAACAAAGTGATAAAAAATTCATACCTATCAACAAGTGAATCTAAAAATCAAGTGAATAAAAAATCTGATGAACAGAATAAACTTGTGAATATAATAGAATCAGGGGCATAGAAAGGGAGTGGACTGATAATTCTCCTGGAGAAGCGGGTATGAGTGGTGCAGGAAGAGATTGGACACAAATCTTACACCTATGGATGAGGACAGTGGCGGGGAGTAAGGGAATGGGGTGGGGGGTGGGGAGTCAGGTGGAGGGGAGCTATGGGGAGAAGGGAAAGAAGAACATATGTAATAAACTGAACAATAAAGATTTATTTAAAAAAGAATTCAGGATTCACTATGCTTCTGTGGTGAGAGGCTGTCACACAGTCAATTACTATATATTAATTTTCCAGCAATGTAGTTTGAAAATCAGCACATTAAATAAAGTATTTAACACCCAGGAAAAGCCAAGTGCACATTGTGCATGTGAATCCTTAAGTGGTATTTTTATGGAAGGAAACCTTATTCAAAACAAATGTCAGAACAGAGTTGAGCTTATGAAAGGCACCGAGAAGCCACCACACGTAAGATTTTGTTTTTGTTTTTAACATTTTTTCTTTTTCTTAAATTTACTGGGGTGATGCTGGTTACCAATATTATACAGGTCTCAGGTGCACATTTCCACAATACATCATCTGTACACTATATTGTGTGTTCACCATCCCAAGTCAAGTCTCCATCCATTACCATTTATTCCCCATACCCTCTTCTACCTCTCCCATTCCCCTCACCCTGGCAATCACCACACTGTTGTCTATGTCCATGAGTTTTTTTTTCTCTTTTGCTCAATCCCTCCACCCCTGACACCCAGTCCCTCCACAACTCCTTCACACATAGCTCTCAAACTGTTCACTATCTATGATTCTGTCTCTATTTTGCTTGTTATTTCATTTTGTTCTTTAGATTCCACATATGAGTGAAATCATATAGTACTTATCTTTCTGTTACTGGCTTATTTCACTTAGCATAATGTTCTCCAGAACCATCGATGCATATGCAAAGGTTAATAATTCCTTTTTTATGGCCCAATTGTATTCCATTGTGTAAATGTACCACAACTTTTTCATCCATTCATCTTCTGATTGACACTTGGTCTGCTTCCAAATCTTGGCTACTGTAAATATCATTGCAATGAGCAAGGGGTGCATATAGTCTTTTGAATTAGTGTTTCCGGTTTCTTCAGATAAATTCCCAGAAGAGGAATCCCAGGGTGATAAGACAGTTCCATTTTTAATATTCTGAGGAACCTCCATATTGCTTTCCACAGTGGCTACACCAATCTGCATTCCTACCAACAGTGCACAAGGGTTCACTTTTTTCCACATCCTAGCCAACACTTATTCTTTGTTGATTTATTGATGATAACCATTCTGCCAGGTGTGAGGTGATATCTCATTGTGGTTTTAATTTGCATCTCTCTGATTATTAGTGACATCCAGCATCTTTCCATATGTCTATTGGCCATCTGTATGTCCTCTTCCCAGAAGTGTCTACTCATGTCTTTAGCCCATGTTTTCTTTTGTGTGCTTTTAAATCTTCACCCAAGGATATTTTTCCCATCGATTTTTAGAGAAAGAGGAAAAAAGGAAGGAGGAAGAGAGAGAGAGAGAGAGAGAGAGAGAGAGAGAGAGAGAGAGAGAGAGAGAGAGAGATCAATTGGTTGCTTCCTGCACGTGCCCTGACCAAGGCCAGGGATGGAGCCTGCAAACGAAGTATGTGCCCTTGAATGGGAATAGAACCAGAGACCCTTTGTTCTTTGGGCTGACATTCTAACCAATGAGAAAAGCTAGTCAGGAAATCAACACAATCTGAAGAAACCAAGAAGGAGGCATAGGTGAACCCCTAAACTTCTGCCTTGCACAACAACTTCAAAACTACAACTAAAAGACAGAAAGGACACCATCCAGAACCACAGGAAAGCTGGCTGAGTGGAAATTCTACAACAAGAAGTAAAGAGAGGGGCTCACGAAGACTCAGAGGAGCTGTAAAAGCTGAGGTATAGAGACACGCCTGTGGAGAGAATGGGCGGCAGAGGGTCTGGCTGGCTTCCTCTAGTGGGAGGTAGATGGAAAATCTTGACTACATTGAACCCCACTTCTGACTGCACTGAACCCCACTTCTGGGTAAGACTCATATGAGGGGAGTATGGACTGTTGTGAAAAGGGAGGAGTGCACAGAAAATTAGGGAACCCACAAAAGGCAGAGGTCTGGAGACATGAGCAGAGGACTGACTGCTGATTGTTCCTGGGCTTTCTCTAGTGGGAAGAAAACAGAACCTACCAACAGCACTAAAATCCAAGTCCGACTGCACTGAACCCCAGTTTTAGGTGAGACCATGAGAACCCAGACTCATATGGGTCATCGGAGTGCACGGAAACTCAGGGAAGCCAGAAAGGCAGATGTCTGGAGGGGCCCACGCATGCGCACAGGCAGGGTTGCAGCAATTTCCAAGGGGCCCTGAGACCCAGGGGACACCATGTAGGGCAGGACTGATGGGAAGCCAAGGCTGTCTGCTCAGCCCTGAAACTCCTCCACAACCAAGCCCAGCACAAAGACTGTTGCAATCTTATAAGTCTTAAGGCTGAGTCCAGCACAGAAGTTCTCCCAGTGCAGACACAGCTGATCCGCACAACCAATTGGCTTGGAGGTCAATTCCCCCCAGTGATACCAACAACAATCAAGACTTAACTACAACAAGACTATACAAACAGTCCACAAGGGGTGCACCAAGAGTGTCCACGTCAGGTAACTGAGGAGGTGGAGCTATTGAGCCATATAGGACACTTAGTACACAAAGCTGTTCTACCAACTCAGGGAAGCAGCGAAAATGTGAAGCCAAAGGAACAGATCACAAACGAAAGAAATGGAGGAAAACAAACAACTGGATATAGAGTTCAGAACCATGTTTATAAGGTTTTTCAAGAATTTCCTAGAAAAGATGGATAAATTTAATGAAACCCAAGAGGAGATGAAAAAGGACCAACTAGAAATTAAATATATACTGACTGAAATAAAAAAATATTATACAGAGACCTAACAGCAGACTAGAGAAAGGCAAGAATCAAATCAAAGGTTTGAAATACAAAGAAGCAGAAAACACTCACCTGGAAAAGAAAAAAGAAAAAGGAATCCAAAAATGTGAAGTTAGTGTAAGGAGCCTCTGGGACGACTTCAAGCGGGCCAACATCAGAATTATGGGGGTGCCAGAAAAAGAGAGAGAGGAGGATACTGAAAACATATTTGAAGAAATAAGGACTGAAAACTTGCCCCACCTGGTGAAAGAAATAGACTTACAAGTCCAGGAAGCACACAGAACCCCAAACAAAAGGAATCCAAAGAGGACCACACCAGGACACATCATAATTAAAATACCAAGAGCAAAAGACAAAGTGAGAATATTAAAAGCAGCAAGAGACAAACAGTTAATTACCTACAAGGGAGCACCCATATGATTGTCAGCTGATTTCTCAACAGAAACTATGCTGGCCAGATGGGAGTGGCAAGAAATACTCAAGGTGATGGATAGCAAGAACCTACAACCAAGAATACTCTATCCAGCAAAGCTATCATTCAGAATTGAAGGGCAGATAAAGAGCTTCACAGATATGAAAAAGCTAAAGGAGTTCTTAAACTCCAAACCAGTATTATATGAAATGCTGAAAGGTGCTCTTTTAGAAGAGGAAGAAGAAAAAGGTAAAAGATAAAAAATTATGAACAACAAATACATATCAATCAACAAGTGAATCTAAAAATTAAGTGAATTAAAAATTTGATCAACAGAATAAACTGGCGAATATAATAGAATCAGGAGCACAGAAAGCGAGTGGACTGATAATTCTCAGAGGAAAAGGGGTGACGGTGTACAGGGAGAGACTGGACAAAAATCATACACCTATGGATGAGGTCAACGGGAGGGAGGTAATGGTAGAGGGAGGGGTGGGAGCCGGGTGGAGTGGATTTATGGAGGGGAAAAAGAGAAACAAATGTAATAATCTGAATAATAAAGAATTAATTTTTAAAAAAAGAAAAAGAAAAACTAGTCAGGGCCTTAGCCCATGTTTTAAATAGATAGTTATTCTATTGTTGAGTTTGATAAGTTCTTTATAAATTTTGTATATTTACCCCTTATTAGATATATCAGCAAATGTGTTCTCCCAGTCAGTGTGTTGATTTTTTCATTTTGTAAATGGTATCCTTTGCTGTGCAAAAACTTTTTAGTTTGATACAGTCCCATTTGTTTATTTTCTCTTTTGTTTCCCTTACCAGAGAAGATATATCAAAGAAAATATTGCTATAAGAAGTGTCTGAGATTTTACTGCCTATATTTTCTTCTAGGATTTTTATGGTTTTGAATGTAACATTTAAGTTTTTGATCCATTTTTAGTTCATTCTTGTGTCTGGTGTAAGAAAGTGGTCTAGTTTCATCTTTTTGCACATATCTGTCAAATTTTCCCCATAAAATGCATAATCTTCTGCCTCAGTACCTTCCATGGTTTGCATGCCTGTTCAATGTTTGTGTTGCTCCACCTGTTTAGACAGATGCCCTCACTCCTTTGCTCATCATTCATGGAAAAACCTGGTAGTCATATTGCTTACATGTGTGAAATGAAAAATGGAATTTGACTAGTGGATCCATCATTTGACATTGTGCTTGATCTCAGGACAAGAAGGAATCTCACACAGACACATAGGTTTTATCTGGATATACCTTGAGGAGCATCTGAGACCAGCAGTAGAATGTCTTATGCCCACAGCTGAGAGATTTAAGTGCTCTGAGCCCAAAGTGGGAAGCCCCGTCTGGATATCTTGAAAGAGGCCTGAAGGGTATTGAATGTAACCTGTGCAAAGGGAGATAGAAGTTGTGGAAGCATACTCGGGAAATATTTGCCATGACTCTCATGTCTTTTTCTCCTTTCATAGATGCCTGCTTGCCAGCTCTCTTTTTTCATTCATTTGTACATACATTCCTCAAGTATTTACTGAACACCTATTTCAGGCGTAAGCCTGAGCTAGCCAGGACAGGAGTATACAGAAGACATTTGTTTTCTCCTCTCCCTCTCAATGGGTCTTCTCTCCTTCTCTCTTTCCCCATAATTCAGTGGTAACAGGGGTAGGTGGACATCCAAAATGTATCCCTGTAGGAGACATCTGTGCCAGGAATTTCCACAAGCCCCTGAGAAGACTGGCAGATTGATGGGACTCTAATTGGGATTAACAAGGGGGTGGAGGGAGGTGGAGTGCAAGGAATTCTGAAGCAAGGCTGTTTGCCCAAACCTATTCTATAGTTCCTATTTATCAGGTATTTGCCCTGTGCCAGAACCTGTACGTGCGCTTTCTCAGACCTCATTCAATCTCTCAATCTATGAGGTAGTTATTATAACTGGCCCAGTTTTATATGAGGAAACTGAGGCCAGGAGGGGGAAGTGACTTGCCTAATGTCACATAACAAGGAAGTAACAAAGCCCCAATTCAGAGCTGGGTCTGTATATTTCCAATGCCAGGCATTTTTTAAAAAGACAATGTCAAATATGTTTTGCTTGTTTGTTTGTTTTAAATATATTTTATTAATTTTTTACAGAGAGGAAGGGAGAGAGACAGAAAGTCAGAAACATCGATGAGAGAGAGAGACATCGATCAGCCGCCTCCTGCACGCCCCACAGTGGAGATGTGCCCGCAAGCAAGGTACATACCCCCAACCAGAATCGAACCTGGGACCTCTCAGTCTGCAGGCCGACGGTCTATCCACTGAGCCAAACCGGTCTTGGCTCAACTATGTTTTGAATGTAAACAAAAAAATAGATTAGGAATTTCTCAAAGGTGCTATGAACACTCTTTCAATTTGGTTTAATTTCGTTTCTATTATTCAGCAATAATAGTTTTAACAATACCTAAAATTTATTAAGAACTTATGTGTCAGGAACTATATAGTTTTACACTCATAGTCTCATTTAATCACCCTGTGAAGTTCATCATCATCATCATCATCATCATCATCATCATCCTCATTTTACAAATGAGGAAAACAATGCTTAGAAAGTAATATGCCCAAGGGTAGCAGCTAGTAAAAGCAATACAGTTTCATTCCAGGTCTCTCAGACACATCAAAGCCACTCAGCTAGTAGGATATCCTGCTTTAAGCCCTCCAGTACCTCATTATTTTGAAGAGTCTTTTGCTAAGACTTTCTACTCACCTCTTTTCTGACGATAGAAGTGTATCCATATAAATCTCATCCATTTCTGTTCTATAAGGTGACCTCAGTCATTGTCTCCTACAAAAGCTTTTCACCAAGAATGCTTCTCCTCAATATCCAATTATCCTAACCTGGATGTCCCAAGGATATAATTAGCACCAAATTTCTAATCCCCCTTATATGTCCATGGAATCATAAGAAGACAGAGTAAAACCATAAATCATTAGGAATATTAAATACTACTTAAAACTTGTTTTGTTTTGTTTTAAAAAATACTCCCCAGGTCTACAATCTCCCACAAGCAAAATCTCTAAAAGAAAGACACAAGAGAAGTTCTCCCTGAAAATTAGTTCATTTTATAAATAATGACGAGGTATCCTTTTTGAAACTTGCTTATTCAGCAATTCAGAATTTAAATGTACATTATTGGTAAGTGTTGTGTTCTTAATGGTCATATATACCCCTTGATAAAGAGAGTCCTCCTTATTTCATTAATCAAAGAAGAAGGAATATCTCATTTATGTCCCAATCCCCTGTCTGGTGTTATGCCCTTTGAAGACTTGCTCTATTTCAACTTCTGCCTAATGTAATCAGAAAAAATTACTCTGAACAATTCATAGAATGAGCACCTGCTTCAGTTATTGCTCCAATGTGAACACTCTAATCTCTGAGTTTAGGAGAGGTTCTGTTTCCATGCAAAATAGTCAAGCCCTTCTAATGGGTCAGCACTGCTGGTTTTAATACCCCAGTCTTGATTTCTAACAGGTGGGCACGACAGTTGTTCAACTCTTATTATGTGCCAGAGCATGGCTTAAACAATGCAAGATTCTTTGTAAAGAGTCTTGAGAGAATGCCAGATGGTATTCCGGGGAAAATAAGTTCAGTTCCTTTCCCCAGCATCTTGCGCTAGTGACTTTGACAAGGAATGAAAAGTGTCCAGCCCTGTAGCTTTCTTTATACTTACTAAGTAGCCAGTTTTTTCAAGTGAACACTTTTGTCAGGGCACTAGGGCTGCACAGATCTGGCTGTTTAGAACTTGGTACTGTATTGACAAAAAGAGACCTACTGATTCTACCACTTGGCTGTCTGTTCCGTTTGGAGTTTCACAAACATCCAGGCTTGGTAAATGCAGTCCAGCATTCTTTCTAAAAATATAACAGAATCAAAAAGAGTGACAATCTCTGTCCTTGTGTGGAATTATAAATATGTGATTTGCCACTTTTGTGACAAATGTAAGTTTGAGAATGCCTAGGACCTTTTTCCATTCAGAAAGATTTATTGGGTGAGCTTGCAGTCTACTCCTCATAGATTGGGGTTGCCATATTTGGTGGCTTTGTACAGAAGCCACACACATTTTTTCTTGTCAAAATAGATTGGGAAGGGCTGAATATACAGTGTGTCCTGAGTTTCATTATGTACTGGGTATGCATGCAGCTTATGGAATAAATGCGTTACATATAAATCAGGAATGACTGCTTTCTCTCAAGAAGTCTAAAATATAAGGAGTGATAAAATATAAACAGTGATATAGAATAATCTTCTCTAAGTGCCTCTGAATTTCTTTCTCTCATCTATTGCCTCTTTTTTCTTGATTTCCTCTGCCTGTAAAACTATTAATTTCCCCATCTCCCCATTACTGACACTCTGATCCACATAAACAATCTATGCCTCCTTTTTATGTCTTTTTTAAAATGCTTTCATGGTGTTTACTTTCTTAATATTGACATACATTACAAAGAAAATTATGGAATATACATGAGCATGGCAGATGCTTCCAATCCTGTCTTACCACTTACTAGCTTTGTGTCTTTAGTGAGTTTTCTAACCTTTCTGATCTTCAATTTCTTCTTCTATAAAATGGGGCAAGTAATTACAGTATCTACTACAGGGGATAAACCAAGATGGAAGCATAGATAAATGCCTGTACTCGCCACATCACACAACTACATCAAACTTGCAACTAAAATGCAAAACAATCATCATCCAGAACTGCTGGAAAGCTGGCTGAATGGAAGTCTTACAACTAGAGAAGTAAAGAAGAAAGCACACTGAGACTGGTAAGAGGTGTGGAGGCACAGAATGAAATGGTCTGGCATCCACATGGGCCGCTTTTTAATCAGGAAGGAGATAATCTATGCAGAGGCTACCTGGAGGAGCAAGGGGTCTCAGCCCCACACCAGAACACCAGTCCAGGGCCCCAGAGTTGGGAAAAGAAGTCCGCATAACTACAGGCTGCAAAAACTAGTGTGGATTGGAGGTCAGTGACACAGAGGCTGCTGGAGACCCAGCTGTTCCTCTTAAAAGGCCCGCTCCACAAACTGAACTTATAAGGTCCTCATTCCTCTGAGCTCCAGTACCAAAGTAAGGCTCTGGGGGACACATTTGTCTGGCATTAGGGCAGGAACTTGGGGATGGCTTTTTCCCAGACAGGGGTGCTCATAGGGATCATTGTTCCTATGCTGGGACCTCCCCTATCCCAAGGCTAACTGGCAGCTATTTCTGTTTGCTCCACCCTGAGACCCCACCTCATCCAATTTACAACCCCACCCAAACTGCCTACAGTGGCTTTTGCATATGAATTGTCTGTCCTTGAAAATTCAAACAAGTTTCAGCTAGGTCAGGGAGCCCCAAACCTATCAATAAAAGGTTCAAGACCCTCCACCAGCACCAGCCTTCCTTGCTTCATAGCTGGGCCTTGTCTGGGCACTTCCTAACACAATACAAAGAGGAGGAATCTGCAGATCTCTCTGTAGCTCCTGCTGGGTGGCCCCAAGCAGTAACTGACTTTGCACTTCCCTGGAGACCCAAGAGCCAGTGCATTCAGTGGTCAGTGTGAGACCATACCAGATTACAACTCTACACATCCATAAGCAACACACTCAAGGGGCAGACTCAGTGAGCACCAAAGCCCCACTGAAGCAAGTCCTGATCCATAGGGGAGTCTCTTGCACAACAGTTCTCTCACTGTAGGTGCAGCTAGTCTTCACGGCAAATTGGCCTGTAGGTCAATTCCTCCCAGAGACATCAACAACAATCAAGTCTCAACTACAACAAGACTGTGCTCACACCCCACAAAGGGATACACCTAGAGTTCCCAGTTCAGATGGCTGGGAAGGCTGAGCTACTGGGCCCTGTAGAACACCTACTACACAAGGCCACTCTACCAAGTTGGGCAGCTCTACCCAATACATAGAAACAAACACAGAAAAGCTGGCAAAATGTGGAAACAAAGAAATATATCACAAATGGAAGAAAACAAACTACTAGATATAGAGTTCAAAACCAAAGCTATAAGGTTACTCAAGAATCTTCTAGAAACCTCCAAGGGACTTAGTGAGAATGCCAAACACATGGAAAAGGACCAGTCAGAAATTAAACATACACTGACTGAAATAAAGAATAATATACAGGATTCAACAGTAGAATAGAGGATTCTGAGAGTCAAATAAATTATTTGAAATATGAGGAAGAAAAAACACCCAATCAGAAGAGTAAAAAGAAGTAAGAGTCCAAAAATATAAAGACAGTATAAGGAACCTCTTGGACAACTTCTAGTGTACCAACATTCATGTTATGGGGGTTCCAGAAGAAAAGAGAAAGCAAGATATTGAAAACTATTTGAAGAAGTAGTGACAGAAAACTTCCCCTACTATGTGAAAGAAATAGACTTACATGTCCAGGAAGCACAAAGTCCCAAATAAGAGGAACCTAAAGAGGACCATACCAAGACACATCATAATTAAAATTCAAAGGGCTAAAGACAAAGAAAGAATCTTAAAAGCAACAAGAGGAAAGCAATTAGTTACCTACAAGGGAATGCCCATATGACTGTCAGCTGATTTCTCAACAGAAACTATGCAAGCCAGAAGAAAGGGGCAAGAAATATTCAAAGTGATGAATAACAAGAACCTACAACCAAGATCATACTACCCATCAAAGCTATCATTTAGAATTTAGGGTCAGATAAAGAGCTTCACAGACAAGAAAAATCTAAAGGAGTTCATCATCACTAAACCAGTGTTATAGGATGTTGAAGAGTATTCTTTAAGAAGAGGAAGAAAAAGAAAAAGATCAAAAACAACAAAATGGCAGCGAATACATACCTATCAATTGAATCTAAAAATCAAAATAAAAGAAAAAGAAATCTTATAAAAATAATAAACTGGTGGATGGAATAGCATCAGGGGCATGGAAATGGAACAGACTGACAATTCTCAGAGAGAAGGGGAGCGAGGCAGGAAGAAATTAAACAAAAATCTTATATGCAAACTAGAGGCCTGGTGCACGGAATCATGCACTGGTGGGATCCCTCAGCCTAGCTGTGGGGATCAGGCTGAAACCAGCTCTCTAACATTCCCTGAGGGATCCTGGATTGCGAGAGGGTGGTTCTCAGGTGACGCACCACAGAATCGGGCTCCCTCCTCTCTGGTTCCGAGTGCATGGCCCAAGAACAGCAGCTGCCAAGTCACTGCAGCTGGGCAGCTCCTGCATTGAGCATCTGCCCCCTGGTGGTCATTGAGCATCATAGTTACCAGTTGGACAGTCACTTACACTGTTTTCTATATATATAAAAGCCTAAGCAACCTTTACGACCTAACTACCGGAACAATTGTAACGACTGGAACAACCAGTCGACCAGTCGCTATGATGCACACTGAATACCACACTCAATGCAGGATCTGCCCCCTGGTGGTCAATGTGCTCCCACAGCCAACCTCCCATGGCCCATGCCCCCGACTGGCTGGCCCGCATTGGCCTCTGGTGCTAAACCATTCGCAAAGACCTGCTTCTGGGTTGGGATTTTGTACATAGCAGAGCAGCTCTCTTGCTGTGAACTATTTATTGTCATCCTTCAACACAAGGCTTTGCTTCTATCCTGTCCTCTCCCTTCCCCAGGAGCCACCTGCCTGCCACAGTGGTGACACAGCAGCGTGGGAACGAGGAGGGGGAGAAGCGGGGAGCCATGCAGTGATGGGGCGCTGACGGCAGCAGCAGCATCTGT
This sequence comes from Lasiurus borealis, assembly GCA_004026805.1. Taxonomy (NCBI): domain Eukaryota; kingdom Metazoa; phylum Chordata; class Mammalia; order Chiroptera; family Vespertilionidae; genus Lasiurus; species Lasiurus borealis. The sequence continues at coordinate 13,522 of PVJN01014771.1, read as the reverse complement.
TCCTTCCGCATCCAGCCCAGTGATCATTGCCTTCTCTCCCGAACCACCAGGGCCTTCGAGTCCTGGGCTGGGACAGGATGCCAAGGGTGGGTGGCAGCAGATATGGCTCCTTTCCCTGGGGGGCTGAGGGCTGGTTCCCTCCTTGGGGCCAGTGGCCAACCCAACTTCCCACAGTCCCTCCCCCCACCAGCCAACCTCCTGCAGTTCCCCTCTCCTCTGCACAAATTCATGCACTGGGCCTCTAGTATATATAGATATGCATTACCTATGGACATAGACAACAGGCTGGAGAAGGCCTGGGGTGGGGCAAGAACCAGGTGGAGGGAGGTGATGGGAGAAAAAAAAGAGAGACATTTGTAATAATCTCAACAATAAAGATTTTTTTTTAGAAAAAGAAACAATGTAATGTTACTAAAATATGTTAAGACCAAAATAGAGGCATCAGAGAAACACCCCTGTGAGTACCAGTCTCTGTGATCATGGAGGACAGTGCTGTGAGGGGGACTAGCAGGTCCATGACACTGCTTCTGTGCCATGCAGACTTGTGTTTGTAAAACCATGTTTGTATCCCATCATACCCTGATTGTAAAACCATGGAAAGGCCCTAGCTGGTTTGCTCAGTGGATAGAGCATAAGCCTGCAGAATGTTCAATTCCAGTCAAGGGCACATGCCCAGGTTTCAGGTTTGATCCCCAGTGTGGGGCATGCAGGAGGCAACTGATCAGTGATTCTCTCTCATGGCTGATGTTTTTCTCTCTCCCTCTCTGAAATAAATAAAAATATTTTTAAAATATACTTTATTGATTTTTTTACAGAGAGGAAGGGAGAGAGATAGAAAGTCAGAAACATCGATGAGAGAGAGACATCGATCAGCGGCCTCCTGCACGCCCCCCACTGTGGAGATGTGCCCGCAAGCAAGGTACACGCCCCCGACCGGAATCAAACCTGGGACCTCTCAGTCCGCAAGCCGACGCTCTATCCACTGAGCCAAACTGGTCTCGGCAAAAATATTTTTTAAAAATAAAATAAAATTGGCTTTCACCACCTGGGAGAGGAAGATAACATTTCTGAGCCATCTTAATAAAAGGAACAAAAACAGTATCTACTACACAGGGCTACTCTGAGTTTTAAATGAGATATTGCACATAAAGCCCCTAACACAGTGCCTCAAAAATGGTTCCTTCCTTCCTTCTTCAGGGGAATTTCAGTTTCTAGAGTTAGACAGCTGCCTATGATGAATGGCCTTGTCTAATGAATGGGCTTGACTTTTATCTTTGTTCTCATAACTTAAGAGTAAAGAGGAAACTTTTAAAAGGAAGATGGAACAGAGAAAGCACACACTAAACACTCAGCTAGTGTCTTACTGGGTTTGCCCTCTCTCTGGCCTATGGATACTTCATTTTTCCCCTTATTTTTTTCAAATCTGGGGCTCTTCTAAAAACCTTGGTCCCTGCTCCTCACTGCTATTTGCCATCTTAGAGCTTCTCTCAGCTTTCCTCAGCTGTGGGAGGCTGCTCCCAAAGGCCATCTGTACTTCGGTTTGTTCAGCTCCTTGGCTGAGTTTGAGAATCACTTCTGCTTCCTCTCCTAAATTACTGCCATCAGACACTGAAGAAGCTGCCCTGTGTCTTGGCGCGGTAGTCCATAGGTCAAGCCACTTTAGGATTTTCCCTTTCTTTCCACAATGATTAACTCAGAATAATGTCTTGCGATTTTGTATACATTGTAAACGGAGAAAGAAGTCAGGCAGGCTGGAGGAAAAGGCCCAAAATGACTTATTCAACCTTGATCTTGGTGACGACTCTGCCTGCTGGGCCCCCTTTTCCCCAGTTTTAATATGTGATCCCTGTCTTTGGGAAACTTATGGGAGAACTATAAGGATTAGGGTCAGGCGGGGCAACTTTCCATATAAGTAAAAATATTTTATAAGTAAAAACATTTCTATATAAGTAAAAACATTTTTTAATGCTTTATTTTTGAGCTGTTGCCATATGTGACCCATATATGTTCAAACAAACATAAAAATCTTTAAGGTTCTGCAATTGCTTAAAACATTGCAAAAAGCATGAACATAGAGAGAAAAGCCATTACTACTACTTCTTTCTAGGTTAAGTAAAAAATATGTATATTTTTTAGCATGCTCCTAACTATAGCTGTGCTGGGTCTTCACTGATAGTAGTTTCAAGGAGCAGACCCCACTCTTTTAGTCCAGTGCAAGAAGTTTGTAAAAAGAATCCCTCCCCTTCCCCCCCCCCCTTGCTAGCTCCTTCCCCAGGAACCACACTCAGCATGTCAACATCAAGCCACCATAGCTTTGAACTCTGTGAACATCTGTACTTTATATTGATTTACTTCGTGCATTCATTAGCAACATGTGTCCTAAGGTATTGTTTCTTTGCTTTGGCTAGTTCAGCTTACCAAAGGTTTCATAGGAATGTTTTACTTTCAGAGAGCAAAGGAAATCAGTATTTTCCTCTATTTCATGATGCACCCTTCCTTCTCCCCCTTGTAATTACCACCATTATCACTAAGTTACAGTTGCAACAAGAATCTGGCTGAGAGTTGGGACCCTATTAGATGGTATTATACAGCTTTATATCTATTAGGAAGAACTAAATAGATAACTTATGCATGTGTGCATAATGTGTTCTTCCATACCTATGTACTTAATATATGTGCTAATTATAAACACAGTAGAGGCCCAGTGCACAAATTCGTGCATGGGTGGGGCCCCTAGGCCTGGCCAGTGATCAGGGCCAATCAGGGCCAGGCTGATCAGGGCCTGCTGGCTGGGGGGAAGGATAGAGCATGGGAGGTTGGCTGCCAGCCCCAAGGAGGGTGTTAGCCCTCCCCGCCTGGGAAAGGGGCTATATCTGCTGCCACCCACACCCAGTTCCTGGGCCCAGCTCTGGGCCCAAAGGCTCTGCCAGGGTTGGGAGAGGAGGCGATGGTCCCCAGGCTAGACACGGAAGGAACTGGCCAGCCATGGGAGGTTGGCTGTGGGAGGGCACTGACCACCAGGGGGCAGCTCCTGCATTGAGGGTCTTCGCCCTGGTAGTTAGTACGCATCATAGTGATTAGTTAACCAGTCATTCCGGTCATTCCAGTCATTCCGGTCCTTCAATAGTAATGTTGCTTAGGCTTTATATATACATATATATTACGATACACAATTATGAGCACACTAGAGGTCTGGTGCATGAAATTCATGCATGGAGGGGGTTGTCCCTCAGCCCAGCCTGCACACTCTCCAATCTGGGACTCCTCAAGTGATGTCTGACTGCCCATTTAGGCCCTGGCCCTGTAGGATTAGGCCTAAACAGGCAGTTGGACATCTCTCTCACAATCCAGGACTGCTGGCTCCCAACTACTCACCTACCTGACTTCCTGATTGCCCCTAACTGCTTCAGCCTGCCAGACTGATCACCCCTTAACCACTCCTCTGCCAGCCTTTTTGCCCCTAATTGCCCTTCCCTGCAGGCCTGGTCCCTCCCAATTGCTCTCCCCTGCTGGCCTAATCACCCACAACTGCCCTCCCTTGCAGGCTTGGTTCCTCCCAACTGCCCTCCCCTGGCGGCCATCTTGTGGTAGCCATTTTGTGTCCATATGGGGGAAGCCATCTTTGACCACATAGGGGCAGCCATATTTTGTGTTGGAGTGATGGTCAATTTGCATATTACTCTTTTATTAGATAGGATAGAGACCTGGTGCATTGGTGGGGGCCAGCTGGAAGGGTATCCCATGTCAGGGTGGAGGTTACCTTGAAATGTGGGGTGGCCTGGGTGAGGGGCCTGTGGTGGTTTTCAAGCCTGATACATACCTTGGTGACCCAAGTGGAGGCCCTTGGATCTGGGATTTATTTATCTTTTATAATTGAAACTTTGTAGCCTTGAATGGAGCCAAGCCTCCTTCTTGGTCTTTGGCCACAACCATTTTTGTTGAGATTTATTTATCTTCTATAATTGAAACTTTGTAGCCTTGAGTGAAGGCCAAGGCAGGCCAAGGCAGGCCAGGGCTGCAGAAGCTTGGATTCCTCCATCACTGGGGGCAACTTAAGGCCCCTGTTCTCTCCAGCTCCATGGCTGCTGCCATTTTTGTTGGGATTTATTTATCTTCTATAATTGAAACTTTGTAGCCTTGAATGGAGGCCTAGGCTTGAAAGCTTGGCTTCGTCCATTGCCTGGGAAATCCAAGCCTCCTACTCACTCTGTGGCTGCAGCCATCTTGGTTGGGTTAAATGCATACTCACTCCTGATTTGCTGGTGAGCGTGGCTTATTGGTGTGGCAGAGTGATGGTTAATTTGCATATTACTCTTTTATTAGATAGGATTATGAATTATGATATATTATGAACACATACATAGAAGCACACACAAAAATTTCTGTGATAAAACCTTAAAGATCTTCTAGCTTCTAGCATAGAATCAGAATTCTGTCTCCAGCCATCCTGACAAGTCGCCATCCAGCCTCTCTACTTGAATACCTGGAGAAAACCAAGAAACTCAGTTCTGTACCAGGTTTCTTTGTTCATTTTTGGACAACTTTTAGAGTTAAGTCTTCCTGATATCACGCTAAAATCTAATTCTCTAATTCAATTTTTCCTGTAGGCATCAAATACCAGCACCCATACCCTTTTTGGCCATCCCCTTTATTTTTAACTTTTTGTCTCCATTCTTTGTTGTCTTATCTTTCTAATTCCAAATGGAATTTAAGGTTATAGGAAGACATGTAGTCAGAACATTAATAGTTATAAGCCCTTATCTCAGGAAGGAGCCATGTGTGTATATTCAATCAGTGGGGAAATATATATTCATTAGTTTGCTAGGGTTACTGTACAAAGTACCACAAAATGGGTGGCTTAAAACAACAACAATTTATTCTCTCATAGTTCTGGAAACTAGAAGTGAAAAATCAAGATGTCAACAAGGCCCTGCTCTCTCTCTGATGGCTCTAAGAGAGGATCTTTCTTTCCCTTTTCTAGTTTCTGGTGTTTGCTGATAATCCATGATATTCTTTGGATTGTAAATGCATCACTAGTCACATGGCTGTCTTTTCCCTGAGTCTTCACACCATCTTCCTTCTGTGGGTGTCATTGTGTCCAAATTTCCCTTTTTTGTTAAGACACCAGTCATGTTGGATTACAGCCCACCCTAATGACCTCATTTTAACTGAATTATCTCTTTTTTTAAATATACTTTTTTTTTATTTCAGAGAGGAAGGGAGAGGAAGAGAGAGAAACATCAATGATGAGAGAGAATCATTGCTCGGCTGCCTCCTGCCCGACTCCTACTGGGGATCAAGCCTGCAACCTGGGCATGTGCCCTTGACCAGAATCAAACCCAATACCCTTCAGTCTGCAGGCCAATGCTTTATCCACTGAACCAAACAGGTTACAGCTTGATTATTTATTTAAAGACTATATCTGAAATAAGGTCACAGTCTGAGGTTAAGGCTTACACGTCTAAATTTTGGGGGACACAATTCAACATGTTTAATATATTTAAATGTGTATATTATATGTGTATAAATACATACATATTTGCATCCAAATGGTGTAAATTCAAAGTCTTGGCCCTTGAGAAAAATTTCAGAAATTAGCACTTTATTTTTTATTTGTTAAAGGAAAGATGGGTTGTCAGTGATGAGGAGACCTCCTCTTTTTGTTGTTTATATATATTTTAAAATAAGTATTATATATCACATATGTGTATATTATCAGATTTTTAATAATATTTCTACATTATATATTTACATATTATAATATGAAAATTATGAACACAATTTCAACCTATTATGTATATATTTTAACCAAATAATAATTGCATGAAGAAGGTACCAAGCCAACATTTTGTCCCAAGTATCTTGATATTGCTAGGATAAGCATTCACATCCAAAGTCAAACTTTTGTCATATAAAAGATGCAGGCAAAAGAAGAGGCAAGTGATATTTACCAGTGAGATTCAATAGAATATGTGTAGATAGGGTCAACTTCAAATAATTTTGGGGAGAACTCAGGTTGGGGGATGTTGAAACAAAATTCAATGTTGGCCTAGATTGGCAAAGCAAAGAGCCAAGCCCAGAGTGAGCCAACTGTCAACTTGTAGCAGGGGAGATTTAACCATCTTTCCTCCAATTTCCCAGGAAACTATGGTATTTTTGGATTTCTACCTCTGTGCTTGGAACTGGTAGTGGACATGTAGATGTGCTCTGAGGAGGAACAAATAGCCAACCTGTGGTTTTGGTTCTTCCTAGCTCAGGGAATCCATCCACAGGAAACTTCAGGGGCCATATCCATTTGCTTCAGTGAACCTGGTAACTCCAGCAAGCCACTTCTAGGCAAACCATCATTCCTCACTTCCTTGTGAACCTGAGGATTTTGATTCTGAGGACGCCATGTCTCTCAGTTGCCTGGACTTGGTCTGGTAGGTTCTGGGACTTTCTACTTTCTTCCCACATAAAGCCAGACCATAGGAGAGTTTCACTTTGTGTTCTCTGTAGAGATTGACTTAGTTTGCTCACTTGAGACTCTGTTGCAGAATCCAGACATACTAACACTTGTATTTGGTTGCTTGACAAAAGAGGAAGATTTTGACCAGGGCTGAGGGATTAGTACAAGGATTGCTGGCTCCATTTAGAGTAACTGGTTAAAAGCTAATCAACAAGGAAGTGGGTACCACTAGGCTGGGCAAACATAGCCCATGGCATCTGTGAACCAAGTAGGCAGGCAAGTGGGCAAGTAGGCCTGCTGGGACCCTTGACAAGGAACCTGAACTTTCTAGCAAGAAACACTTTACTGTTACACCAGGTCTTCAACTAGAAGTTTGGGGAAAGAGTAGGGAGGGCTAGCCAATAACCAGATTTGAGACCTTAGCAACTGTATCAGGAGATATTGGGGCAGGTGGTGATTTCTGCTAGTCATTCTCCTTTATTCTTTCATACAACAACTAGTGAGTAGTCACTATGTACCAGATACTCTAATACTTCAAAAGCCAGTTCCTTAAGAAATTTATAGGAGAAACTAAGATGGCGGCATAGGTGAATACATAAAGTGCTGTCTCGCATAACAATTGCAAAACTACAGATAAAAGCCAGAACAGACATCATCCAGAACCACAGGAAAGTTGGCTGAGTGGAAATTCTACAACTAGAAGGAAAGAGAGGGGCTCACGGAGACTCAGGGGAGCTGCAAAAAGCTGAGGTACAGAGGCACGTAGAGAGGACCAGAGGCGGAGTGCCTGGCTGGCTTCCTCTAGGGGAGGGAGACGGAAACTTCCAACTGCGCTGAACCCCAGTTCCAGGCGAGACTCACATGGGGGGGAGTCTGAACTGTCGTGAAAAGGGAGGAGTGCAGGAAAACTTAGGGGAGCTGTGAAAGACAGAGGTCTGGGTGCCCTCGAGGGAAAGTGCACACACAGAGGGCTGACTGCTGACTGTGCCACTGGCTTTCTCAAGTGGGAGGAAAATAGAACCTCCCAACTGCACTGAACTCCAGTTCCAACTGCACTGAACCCCAGTTTCAGGTGAGACCCTGGGGACCCTGACTCATAAGGGATCCCGGAACACATGGAACTCAGGGGATCCAGAAAGGCAGAGGTCTGGAGGCTCGCAAGCACAAGTGTGCAAAGAGGGCTTCAGTGATTACCGAGGAACACTGAGACCCAGGGGCCTCATAGGGCAGGGCTGACAGGAAGCCAAGGCTGTCTGCCCACCTTGAAACTCCCCCTTCCCCACCCCACATTCAAGCTAAACACAAAAGCTTTTGAAATTTTGCAAGTCTTATATCATAAGGCTGACTCTAGCACAGAGCTCTCTCAACATAGACACAGCTGATCCTCACAACCAATTGGCTTGGAGGTCAATTCCCCCTGTGATACCAACAACAATCAAGACTTAACTATAACAAAGCTGTTCACACAGTCCACAAAGGTGTAAACCAAGAGAGTCCAACTCAGGTAACTGGGGAGATGGAGCTACTGGGCCATATAGGACACCTAGCACACAAAGCTACTCTACCAACTCAGGGAAGCAGTGAAAATGCAGAGACAAACGAAAGAAATGGAAGAAAACAAACAACTGGATATAGAGTTCAAAACCACAGTTAAAAGGTTTTTCAAGAATTTCCTAGAGGAGATGGATACATTTAGCCAGACCAAAGAGGAGAAGAAAAAGGACGAACTAGAAATTAAACATATATTGACTGAAATAAAAAAATATTATACAGAGACCTAACAGCAGACTAGAGGAATGCAAGAATCAAGTCAAAGATTTGAAATAAAAAGAATCAGAAAATACTCAACTGAAAAGAAAAAAGAATTCAAAAATATGAAGATAGTTTAAGAGCCTCTGGGACAATTTTAAGCATACCAACATCAGAATTATGGGGGTGCCAGAAGAAAAGAGAGCAAGATACAGAAAACATATGTGAAGAAATAATGACTGAAAACTTCCCCCACTTGTCCAGGGAGCACACTGAACCCCAAACAAAAGGAATCCAAAAAGGACCAAACCAAGACACGTCAGAATTAAAATGCCAAGAGCAAAAGACAAAGAGAGAATATTAAAAGCAACAAGAGAAAAACAGTTCATTACCTACAAGGGAGCACCCATACAATTGTCAGCTGATTTCTCAACAGAAACTATGCAGGCCAGATGAGAGTGGCAAGAAATATTCAAAATGATGAATAGCAAGAACCTACAACCAAGATTACTCTACCCAGCAAAGTTATCATTCAGAATTGAAGGGCGGATAAAGAGCTTCACAGATAAGAAAAAACTAAAGAAGTTTATCAACACCAAACCAGTATTATAAGAAATGCTGAAAGGTACTCTTTAAGAAGAGGAAGAAGAAGAAAAGGGTAAAGATAAAAATTAAGAACAACAAATACATATCTATCAACAAGTGAATCTAAAAATCAAGGGAATTTAAAATCTGATCAACAGAATAAACTGGTGAATAGAATAGTATCAGGGCATAGAAAGGCAGTGGACTGGCCATTCTCAGGGGGAAAGGGGTGAGGGTGGTGCAGGGAGAGACTGGACAAAAATCATACACCTATGGATGAGGACAATGAGCAGCCGGAGGGGTGAGAGCTGGGTGGAGGGGAGCTATGGTGGAAAAAAGAGGAACAATTATAATAATCTGAACAATAAAGATTTATTAAATCAAAAAAAGAAATTATAGTCCAAGGATTAAAGAATGGGAAAAAAATAGTATGGATCAGGACAATAACAAGAAATCGATTTGGGCTTTCCTTTTTTATTTGGTCTCTCTCTCTCTCTCTCTCTCTCTCTTTCTCAACAAAGTAAAACACCTTGACTCAACCTAGAAAAAAACTTCATTAAAATTAAATGAAAAAGTAGTCATCGAAGTGGAGCCAGAAAGGCAGAGGTCTGGAGGCTCGAAAGCACGAGCAATGTATCTTTACCTGCTCCAATATGCATTCATGCCTCCCAAATTGTGGGCTTACCTAATAAAAACCAACAGCCTTTCTATCAAAAGAACATTTTATAAAACTTTTCTCCCTCTCAGGAACCTAGGGGGGTGAATGAATTCAGTTAGGGTGTACATCACACACCAAGTGACCATATTCTGTGTTGGGTATATATAAGCTAGCTTTGGGTTTTGGAAAAGTCCATGTTGGTCAAGTCAGTAAAAAATCAGTCACATCCTGGCTCATGTGTCTCAGTTGGCTGGAGCATCTTCTCATACACCAAAAGGTGTCAGGTTCAATTCTAGATCAGGGCACATACCCAGGTTGCGGGTCAATTTCAAGTGGGGGTGCATGCAGAAGGCAAAACCTCTCACAATGATATTTCTCTCAAAGAAGTAAATAAAAGCTCAGCTAAACAGCCTGTAATGTCAACTGTCATTTGAGTTTTTTATTTGGACTTAAGCCATCCTTCAGCTGGTGCTATATATGCACACTGTGCTTTAAGAAAACCTATACCCCAAAATCCCAGTTTTGAAAAGGAGGGAGGAATGTGCCTGGCCATTTTTGGAAACTGTCTAGAATTCTCATTTATTGGAATAGGTGTATCAGAGAAGTGGTGAAACTCTTGAAGGAGTGTCTGATTTGTCCTTCTGCTTTCTGATGGCAACTTCCAGAAATCATCCCAGGCAAACAGGCCTTTATCTAGTTTGAGCAGACCTGCAGAGACTACTCATGGGTTAAAAATGCAGCCAAGCTGCTGTGGAGTTGAGAGCTTGGCTCAGACACAAATTTACCTTTTCTTTTAAAATGAAAAGAGACTCTCGGACTTTGTGGCAAAGGGTATAGTTTTTTGAAAAATAAAACTCAAATAAATTATTTAATTAAAACATAAACTGAATTAGGGGCATGCATTTGAGATTTTGCTTATGTTTTATGGAAATTAGGAAATATATCCTTTCATTCAAATTTAAAATTAAACTTGCTCAGCTTCTCTGCACAAAAGGGAAGGAATCCTCATGACCTGGTATTTATAATTTCCACTAAACTACAACTTTCTGTATTTATTTGGGAATTTATTAACTTATGTTCAGGCAGGGTATGGTTTATCTGTGCTGTGGAGCCTTATTATGGTTTGATTTCACATCAAACTACTCACCTTTTGGTAACCAAATTTGTGATCCAATGAAAACTTCTCTCTTTTACAAGAAGCTTGGACTCTTATTTATTTCACAACCTTTATTTGTGCATGAGATGAACCATGACATTTAAACTATGCTTGATAGCTTAGCAGATTATAAGAACAAAACCAGATGGCCCAAACAAAAATAATACTTTGATTGCTTTCAAATTCAATGTCAAAAATTAAAAACAGCTTTCAAAGAAACCTTGGTGTGTGTTGTTGTGTGTGTGTTTTTCAGAAATGACTTTGGAATATTATATATACTTCTCCCACCCCACATCACAAAAAATAAAATAAAATAAAAGTATGTAAGCCAAAAAAGTAACAATGGATATTTTGAGATTGCAAATTATTTTCTCCTTTATTTCTTTTCTATATCTTCCAATTTCCACAGTTTTAATTACATAAATACTTTGATGACTACTTTTTCATTTAATTTTAATGAAGTTTTTTTCTATGTTGAGTCAAGGTGTTTTACTTTGTTGAGAAAATGGACATTGTTTAGTATTAGCAGTTCATAATTCTTCTTCCACATAAAATGGTGAATAATGTACAATTAGTTTTCACACTATGCTTCACAAGGCTAGAAAATTGAACCAGACTCTTTAGAATTAATATACAATCTACAAAAGCAGTTATTTCATTTTTTGACTCATTTTAATGTACCTTTGACATCATTAGTATAATCACAATCCTCACTTTCTTTGAGAGCAGTGAACCAATTCTTTAAAAATGGGGTTGAAACAGAACCTCACTTTTATTTATTTTGGGGGGGAGGGTAAAAGATATTCCTTTTTATTTTTATCTTTATTGTTGAAAGTATTATTTAAAAGGCTTCTATACCTTGAGATAGTTAGCAGAGAAAAATCAGGATGTGGCTATTTGAATTTCTAAACTGAAGAGTTCACAGTGTTAAAATTCTTTTTTCCGGTCTTGTTTTTTAAAAGAATCTTTATTCCAACTGAGATTAATTTTTCTTCAAATCAGCTGCGAGAGAGCAAACAAAAATTGCTACAAATCAAAACCCTGACAGTTATATTTCCCTGAGATAATTGCATGTTGCCTTGGACTTTCCTTTTCCCCTCTGTTTCCTTTTGTTTTGACAACAAGATTCTGGGAAAGCAATATACAAATGATAACTCTGCTGTCATGAGTACACTGAATTTTAAAAATAAATAACTGTCAACCCCAAAAGCTTCCAGGAACCTATGGAGTGAGTTCTTTTTCCAAACCATTCCAAAACCAGATGTGGAAATGTTTAGCTTATTCCCCTCCTCATTCCCCATGCAAAGAATTAATATGTTTCTCTGACGACATCAGAGGAGATGGTGAGGCACAAATCCTATCTGCTTTCAAGGGGATTTGTGTTGCATTTCTCAATTCACTAATCAATATCATAAAACAAATTTGGACTATAGCTTTTGTCTCTTTTAAAAAGAGTGGATTTTTTTCCCCTGAGATGAAAAATGCTCTGTGTTTAAACCAATATCTAACCTCTTTTGTATAAGAAATTAAGAAATAGAGTTCACACTCCCCAAAATATCTACCATTATTCCTAAAACCACAAGTTAGCATTGCCTGTTTTTGAACTTTATGAATATGAACTTTTGCAATGTGTATTATTTTGTGTCTGGATTCTTTAACCCAACATTATATTTTTGAGATGTATTAATAGTGTTGCAGGTAATAGTGATGCATTTGTTCTTATTGCTGTGGTCTTCCATTCTTTTTTAAATATGCAACAAATTATCTATCCCTTCCACTGCTTTGGGGAATGTGCATAGTTTCCAGTTTTGATTTATTAAAAATAATGTTAGCTATGATTTTTGTGCAAATATTTTACTTTATAGATAATGTGGTTTTATATTGGTTATGTATATAAAATATAGATACATACTTTCATATATGTGCAAGTATACTATATGTATTTTTCCAGCACTGTCATCAATAATATATGAGGGCTCCAATTCTACATTCCCATCAACTTGATATATTCCTCCTTTTTTTTTTTTGTTTCAGCCATTCCAGTGAGTAATCAGTAGTATCACCCTGTGGTTTAATTTGTGTTTCCCTGATGACCAATAAAAATAAACATCTTTTCATATGTTCAGTGGGGGAAAAAAAGAGTTCATATTCCAAGAATGAAATGTTTCTCTTTTTTTAAAAAGAAAAGTAAAGTATGTATTAAGAATTAGGCTTATTTAGGAGTTCTTTAAAAAAAGGAGGAGGGAGGAGGAAAGCTCTGTTAGAGGAACTAATGGAAAATGTATATGCATAAACCACATTTAGAAAAAACAGAAAGCTACTGTACTCTGTAGCTGCTAGGAAAGCAAACATTTTGTATCCAGGTGTCATTAGCAGCTCTGGTTATGCTGGCCTCTCTATAGCTCAGTTCAGGACGGTATGTACCAATAGCTGAGCCCTACTTGGCTATACAAATGCATCTAAGTTCATTGCTTCTGGAATGTCACAGGGATAATTTGCAATCTGGTCCAAATTGGGGCTATGGTAATGCAAACCCCGAGACACGGTTTTTGACAGCCCAGCCACCTCCTCCAGCAACTGGACACTAGTCCAAAGTTAGCACTCCTTTTTCTGCTTCATTTCTTCCCCAGTCCTCAACTCCCCATACCTCTGAAGATTTCTGGAAACTTTAAATAGGATTCTGTCCACAGTTCCTGGGATGTTATGTATGCAGAGCTCCAACTATGGCTAAAAATATCTTCAGTTTGGCACCCCTGCACAACTCACTTCTTAGGAGCTCATTTCCCTTTCTAGCCCCTCATCCTTCTTTTTGCTCTGTCCCCAGTCATCAGAGACCCAATGTCTCCTTCCTCTGTTCAATATGCCATTCTTTCAGCACATCTCTGATAGAAGTTAGAGAAGCCAGCTTATTTTATGAATACACACA